>CM046846.1:33330037-33485037 GCA_025618425.1 Heliocidaris tuberculata | reverse complement strand
TACCTGTTACTATTTAAAGCCGTACTGATTCTTTGAAGCTAGATATGTCTCTTTTTGTAAGGAACAATGGGTAAATATAAGAAAAAGGGGGCACTTATCAGAAGAGGAAAGGGCGCTTGTCAGAGGTGGACAGGGGTACTTATAAGATATGAAAAGGGGCATTTATGAGAAGCGAGAAAGGGCTCATATTAGATAGGAAAAGGGCACTTATCAGAAGTAAAGAGGGGGCACTTATCAGATTTGAAAATGGGCACGTATCAGAAGGGGAAAATAGGTACTTATTAAAAGGGAAAGGGTGCACCTATCAGAATTTAAAATGCACTTATCAAGGGAGAAAAGGGCACATATTAGGGAGAATGGGGGGCAAAAAGGGCACTTATCAGAAGGGGAAAGGACACTTATTAGAAAAGAAAAGGGGCACTTTTAGTAGTAAAGAGGGCACTTATCAGAGAGAAAGGGGCATTTTTCAGAAATAAAAAGGGGTGCACTGTGCCCCCCTGCCCCCCGGGCCCCGCCGCCCCTGCCTTAACTCCTGGAATAATTGACAGGAGCCACTGTTCGTCAGCAAGGTTGCAGATTTCTCCAGGGTTGTTGGCTTTGTGCGTGGATTGAATGTTTTTATACTTATTTAAAGGCTTTATTTTTACCTTGGACTGGTTGACGACAAATGCTTATTAAGTCCATGATTTATTTGAGTAATGAAATGATTCCTATGAATATTACCTTTTTCAAATTTATTTCATTGTGACTCTTGAGAATATTTTCGATATCATGCAATCCACCTGAGGAACACCTGGTAGAAAATATAAAAAGAAGGAAATTATATTCATTTTTTCAAGTCATTTTTGTCGGTACATGTAGCCCCATTTTAGAATAATTTATTCAAACATCTTTCCAAGACGATAAAGTGATTTAGGAAGTCTTTGCTGATTGAATGATATAAGGAGTTCGAACATGTTGTTAAGTTTATGAATTTGTATATGTGGTTACTAAGTAATAACGTTTGCTTAAATTATGTAAACTATTAATCACAAACAATCGGAACAGATTTTGGAAGAGTGTTGAATACCGTGGGCGGGTGTGAGAGAGTGTCTTTTAGAAGATTTTAGGTATTTTTTCCTCCTTTCTAAGGAGACTTGGCCAACACCCTCGAAACTAAACTTACGGGGGCGATCAAAGTGGAGGGGAAGAAGAAGTAGTAAAGAGATGAAAAAGACAGAACTGCCGAAAAGAATGTCAATGACACCAATAAATGTAAATACTTACGATTATTCGGCTCTTCTCGTTTTGTCAGAAGATACAGTTGGATATCGCTTTAGGCGTCACTATTTACAGGGTGCCTCGTGTAAATTTGCTTTTTTGCGTGGTTAGTTTGGATTCAAACAAATCAAAATAAAAAGGGGAAAAAAGAAAGAAAGAAAAGGAAAGGAAAAAACGAGAGAGTGTGTGTGAGAGATAGACGCTGTGTAGACGGCCCTGATTGAATTGATGATATAGTCAGTAATTATTTGCAATGCCACCAAATTTATCATTATGGCTAACAATACGAACACATCGGATTGTTGGTTTAGTCTCTGAAAAAAATTATCGCCCGCGCCTGGTATTTGGGGCATTCGTGGTATTTCAATTTTATGAAAGGTACAATACCGATATGGAGTTTTAATAGGATAATTCCGAACTGGTATAATTACAAGTTTATCGAACAGATAAAGACTCGACATGTAAATGACAGACTCCTATTTTTCTGCCAATTCTATAAATAAAAGACATTAAAAACCACACATTACTTAGTTTGAAAGTTGGATCAAATTTGGTTAATAGTCAGACTATTTCCACGAATGACTACCATCACCCATTAGGAATGCTGTGTAGTAAATTGATTACAATAAAAAAGATTCAACGAATACAGAGAACGACGTTAAAGGGCAATCCAACCTTTGTAATAAAAATCATTCGTGCGAAAGAAGAAAAATAAGAAAAAACAGGATTGTGAAAGTTTGAAAGAAATCTGACAAGTATTGAGAAAGTTATTTGATGTTTGAAAAATGAGATCACTAAGTCTAAGCCAATCTCAAATTGGCAATTTGGTGAGTCGATTGTGACATATCGGTAGTCCACTCTCCCGTCTGTTGTACACTAAATTATCATTAATTTGCGGTTTTCTCCTAAGCGCCATTTCCCTCGGGGCAGTACTCAAAATATATTGTATATAGCATATTGTTATAGGTCCTCATAAAAGAAAAAAGATCTTACTGAGTAATACATTTTGAAAAGATAGTGTTGGAGCAAATGGGGGAGTTGTCCGCCACTACATCACAGTGACATTACCGATTCGGCCAATTTGAAATTCCCATATGTATAGTGATTCTTTCCAAAATTCATAATTTTCTTACTGCTCATCCGATTTCGTTCAAACTTTCACTAATCTTCTTTTTTGATTTTTTTCCTTTTCTTTGAGATCGACTTGCCATTAAGGTCGGATTTCCCTTTAAAGAACGAGGGTGTGTTTCGAACAAGATATACAAGTGTATGTAGAAGAATTAATTGCCAAAATCAAGAATAACGTGACGAGGCTACAATTATGAATGAATGAAATAGCTATTAAATGAGAGTAAATAGGTCTATGCCGGTAATGAAAATTTGAAAAAATGTAATTAATTTCAAAGTTCTAAATCACTAGCGTAGCTGAGGGGGGGGCGGCAGGGGGCAGAGTGCCCCCTGACAACTTTTTCCATTTTTTTTGTTGTTGTTGTTGCTTGTCAGAGAATTATGATGAAGGAAAACTGAACTCCTCAAAGTCTGAGCAGCCCCCCCCCCCCCCCCCCGACAGAGTGACTTTTGGATGGCTGGTAAAAAAAAAAAAAAAAAAAAAATTGCCACTGAGCGACTTTTGGAGGGCTGGCGAGAAGAAAAAAATACGAATCTCCTTCCAAGCAGTTCCCCCCAAGTTGACAGCCCTATATTTGTGTGACCCCTTTTACAAATCCTGGCTACGCCACTGGTTCTAATCATTTATGTTGCACAGCGATTATAAATATAATTTGCACATTGATTTTAAAATGTTCACTAAGAAGTTAACGAAAGATTATCAAGTGTAGAGAGAAAAGACTTATAGTACTTATCTCCTTGATCAGAAAATTCTATAAAATTTGTCCACAAAAACACCCCATACCATTCAGACAAATCCATAAGAACGTTTCACGTATAAATCAACATTAAAGAACATTTGGTTCATTTGGTTCATTTATTTATTTATTTCCATCAATAGTTTTAAAATACATAAAAATACAAGTCAGTACAAAATATAAAATAACAAGATAGAGGAGACAGCTAGAAAAGCAAAGAGCTTTATAAAAAGCTGCCACGTTTAGTGTATACATAAATACATAAAATGGGCATATTGGATGGATAAAATGTAGAAATAATATGGCCAGTAATATAGGATTTGAAAGAAAGTTAATCAACCAGGACAAACCAAACACAAACAATGTATGATGCCAGACACAGAGCTTAATATTTTTCGAGTAAATATGACTTATAATTGCGTTTCAGTGAGTTTAAAGATGGACTTAACTTTATATCTGGGTGCAATTCATTCCAAATCTTAGAACCCCTATAAAATACACTTACTAAACCAATATTTGTTCTATTTAGAGACAAGTGGTAATCTGAAGAACTTCGAGTAAAAGAAGAATGGAATTGGTTATTGGATTGAAAATGTTTGGCAATCGCCAAAGGAATACGGTCATTATGAAGTAAGAACATAGATATTACAGTGTTGAATTTATTCAAATCAAATACTTTCAATAGACCTAATTCAGCAAAAACATTTTTTTCATAAAGCTGCCAAGCGTTTTTGGTTATTTTTCAAGTCACATTTTATTTGCTTTCATCCTACTCTTTAGAAGAAAGTACTTTGTACTCGTTTAGGACTTTGGATACCTTGATATCAATTGTATTGTAGATTTAAAAAAAAAAAATTGAAATTAGATTAGATTGCTTACCGATTACACGTGATTTAAGAGGAAAATATTCGTAAGGTCATATTTAAGCCGGAAATTTTGCGTGACCATTACCCTTAGGAATAATTGTCTAAATCTCTTTTCGATCGAAGGAGATCAAATTCGATGTTATTCATCTTGTAATACCAACTATTCTGTCATTTCTGAGAAAATTGCTGAATAAACGGATTTTGCTATGGTTTAATATATATAATTAACTTCCTGAAACGCATATCGAGGCTACAGGGAAATTGATGAGGTCCCCATGTTATTTCCAGTAATTTAGGTATAGATTTGTTCAATAATTCTCACAAGATCCATATGTTCGAAATTGCATTTTAGAAGGCTTACCTTCATGCTCTTTCTTAATCCATTGTTCTTTTCTTCTTCTCCTGTTATTCCTATTTCTCCGCTGCGTTTGTGAAGTTGACATATTCAAAATACTTTATACTACGATCAACATAACTGTTTGAAATAATTCTATGCAGGGATTAGATAAAAATTACATTAAAAATCATTAAATGGTGATCCCTAATAGAGGCATAAGAGTCACATTAATAATGTATTAAAGTTTTGTCATGTTCATCTTTTTTTTTAATGAAAAATAAATTCTGGAGAGTAATTTACGTAAAATCTACTTTTTCAAAAGTAATTGTTGGGGGTTTTGAGCATACCTTTTGATGTTTAAGGCCTGTGAAGAAACACAAAAAATGCGACTTTCATAATTTCATAACTAAAAGCACATTACGGTACCATTTTAATAAGCTAACATATCGGTAAGTATGAAACCATATAGTCGTAGCAGGGACTCTTCCACCTCCCTGGTTGTAGCCATCGAGCATCATCTAATAGGCTATTCCTCTTCTGCACTTTCCGTCACCTTAAAAAATGTAAAAATCTGTATAATTACACAAGAGTCATCACTAAGTCTCGACCAAGATAATACGATATCATCAAAAATAATAACATCATTAGTATATGTTTGCGTGTCAAAGGAAGAAATATGATTTTATGACGGCGAAATGAAGTAGTATAGCGGTTGTTAAACCAGCAACTACATCCTCCAATTCATTGTTTTACTGTCACTATGAAATGGCAGGAGGATGATATCACTTACAAAAAAATTACCATAATTTCCCGGACGAGGTTTATTTGAGACCAGTTAACCCCTACATTTCTTTCAATGACCTTTATTTAAAAAAGAAAAATGCGATTGAAAAGGAGAAATATTTGGTGACCAATAACCCCTACATTACTTTCAATAACCTTCATTAAAAAAAGAAAATCCCACTGAAAAAGAGAAATGTTTCTTGTTCAAATAGAATACAATGGGAGAAAAAACTTTTTTTTTTTTTACTTTGTCAGCTCTAGCTGTAACACTTGATATTCCCATGTCATTTGAAAGGAAATTCTGCTTTAATTCATCATAATTCTAATCAGATTTGGAATGGGATAATTATTATGCGTTTCGAGGAAAGATAAAAGAACACTTGGTGTTTTTCATCATTTTTTAAACCATCTGTCAAATCATTTCGGGGAAACATCAAGATTTTTTCACAGGATTGATATTGATTTATCTTAGCTGCTGTAATTTCAATTTTTCTGAAGCATTTTTTTTGAAGTCCTAGCTTGAAAAACACCTTCTCCATTTCCCCAATTTTATTAATATCATATATTTTGCAGTGATTGTTCTCTACTCTTTGCTATCATAATTATATGAAAGTTGATCGCAAATATTCGTTTTCAAAGCAGAAAATAGGTTGTTTCTTTTCTGAGAATTTCGTCCGTCTGGGCTAGCCATCATGGGATCTAGATTTGATCACACAGACTTCGGGTACTTTTGTTTCGCGGAAATGGTACTAAATTTAGCCATTCTGTTCGGAAACGGACAATATAGCTGACCTATATTTTTGCAGAACATGGAACAATGTCTTCCATTGGAATTTCACAAGAAAATAGCTTTTCGTTTATCGTCGTCTCCGACATGATAGGAAACTGACAATAACAACAGGAAATAAGCTTCAAACAATGACATTTAAGGAAATGAAATTCGGCAATCCTTCCAAGATCCTGAGATTTCTTGATTTTCCGCATGTTTTCCTATGAAACTGTTATAACATAACCACCTTCCACGTTCAAAGCAAGAATTTACAATTCGTGAATTTCATCATGTTGGTTGCAACGAAAGTCAAAGTTAATTAGAAGAGAACGTAAAGCTGGTTACGGTGTGACAGGGAGGATCCCGGTTTTTTTTTTTTTTTAAAGGGGGGGGGCACAATTCAAATAAAAATTATAGCAATACATATGGGATACTTTGATTTAAGCTACCCAACCATTATTCTCTCATTTTCATTTTTCATATATATATTCTCATATTTTTCAGATGTTTGAGGGGTTAAGAGAAGTAAATTGCGATAGAGGGGCAAATATTTCTTTTGTGTAATTAAGTTATTTCTGACACATTGGTTTTTAAAAGAGGTTGTACCCCTCCTCTAAGATTCGCCAGTGCAGGCGCGAAATAAAATAGTCCAGACGTGGTGAAAACAGAAGTGGAGGAGTCTAATAAACAGGAAAATATACAATGAAATAAAATCCACCTCAAGAAAAAAAAAAGGTTTATTGACGCCCCCGCGATGTATAGGCAAAGGTAAAATAAATCGATTTCGTATGTTTCACTATACTGTCTGACTGTCAAGATGACCATAAGCGCTTTTGGAATGTCAAAAGCAAAGGAAGTATTTAAACACATCTAATATTTTGATGTTTATTGTAGTTTATTTCTCCGACCATCTCCAGTTTAGAACATTCCACAGAATGATGAGGAGACCATTTATTTTAATACGTTATAAGACTGAGTTGCAGACTTTAAAAATTTTCAAGCACACTTCTCTTTTTTAAATAGTTACATGAGAGAGTGATTGTTATTTTGGTCAGTCGGTTAAAGTGATTTAAGCAGATAATGACAGTAAAGGTAATCGGATTTGCTCAAAGATCACTTATACTCTCGTGTCTTAGAACTGCATTTCTGTTTGTGCGCACAATACATCCGCCTGCCAGTGACATTTTTTTTTTTTTTTTTACGAGAAAAGGACTTTAGCCTACAAGGATCAATGTCAGTCACTTTGAACACTTCGTGTCTGCGGTTTTATGCCGTCGCATGCATGCTCCTATAAATACGTCCTGACCGGTATCATCAGCCTACGCTAAGTATATCCTAACGGATTTAACTAGGTTCAGAGGGAGGTTAGATGATGGGAAAACTTGTTTGCTTATTATGGTGACATCACTTCCCTATTTATATCCTCATTGATTCAGTTTCATCCGATTTCACTTGCAGCGGAACCTGGGAAACACGGCAAAGCGATTTCGAACTCTAGGTGGGTGTTGAATCCCTCTGATTTCTTTTCCATTCAAAATGGATGAGGTTCTGAGCTGATGTTCTCGACCAGACATTTATTTAATTCGTCATCAGGTGTTTTGGCGATTTACCTGCCATTAAAGTGACCTATGTAAGCTATACCACAAAGTAGGCGTACATAGTACAAAGACATCGTAATAAGTTAAATGGATGAGATTTGACCTTGACCAAATTATGCAAAATTGTCTCTATCTTGAACTATTCTTCTGAATACTTCTTTTCTTGATCTTTGCCCGTAGCCCCATTATATATTTCTATTCATAATAATTGCATAATTTCTTTTTTTTTTTTTTTTTGCACCACTTCTTCATTTCCTATTTGCCTTCGCATTTTTATCCGAATAATTTGTAATTGCAGTATTTCACATCTTATTAAGAATATATGATGTCACTTCTTTTTTAGAAACGTCGATTTTTCTACGACTTCTTTACCACAGCAGTTAAGTTTTTATTATTTTATTTATTTTCAATCTCAGGGGCGCTATTGTTCTATTTATTTGTAAGATTTGAATGAAAAATAAATTCTGTAATGAGGCAGAGAAAATAAAATCTCAGGGGCGCTTATCCTCAGTTTAGAATGGGGAAGTTAAATGGTCCACAGGATACACAAAGAAATTTCCATGTTATTGAGGGCGACTAGCTTCCTCCGTCCCCAAGCAGAGTCATGAGTTGGCCAAACACTGTGTATGGATGGCTCTGGCACCCAGTATCGACGCTTTCAGTATTGAAGCCCCTGATTTACATTCTTCCACAGTCCCTTATTTAAGTAGATCTGAGACTAGATAATCTTAACTGTGTATTGGACTTGATACTAGTGATCATTTGGGCAATTCCACGGTGACTCACATTAAATTTTTAGAGGTTTTGAGTTCAATAAACTCCTGTTCTCTTACTACAGGTGTTAGTTACAACAGTGCACACATGTTAGAGTACCTAAATACAGTATCAAAACTTCAGAAGAATAATCATACTTTTTGCCAACCCTGCAAATGTAGGGTTACTCAATGCATAATTAAAAAAAGAAAAATGTAACGTGAGTAACCGAACATTTGCAGGGTTGGCAGAAAGTATATTTCTTCTTCTGAAGTTTTGATACTGTATTCAGGTACTCTAATAATGTGTGCATTGTTGTAACTAAAACTCATTTACCTAACACCTGTAGTAAGAGAACAGGAGCTCAAGATGTAACTCAAAACCACTCCAAATGTAATGTGAGTAACCGTGGAATTGCCCATTTAACGATTTCCGTGTATTTCTTGTGACAATCGAGATCATGAATAAATATGATTTTAGTCAGGTCTGTTAACAATATTTGGGGGACAAAATGTACAAAAGCGCATTTTTTTGCCTGTGAGTCATATGTATTAAAAGCGTTATTTTTAGAAAGGGTGCCACGAAATCGGTGATTTTAAAAATGCTAATTTATCCAAAAAACAAATTTAATTATTTGTCTGGAATTATAAAAACTAGTTTCTTAATTTTTCATATCCAGGTGAATCTGATGAAATCATCAAATTCATTTTGCTTTATCTTTGTTTTAATTTATTCTAATTTATGCATAAAATACATATTCTATGATATACTCACAAAATAAATGTGGAAGGGCTTCATATTCTACGACACAGGTTAGATCGATCAGTTAGATTAAAATAACATTAATAATTGCAATAATATTGTAATGTTTATTGATTTTAATGGTAATTTATTATAACTGATTCATATTTATGCATAAAGCACATTTCCAATGACATATCAAGCAATGACTATACAAGCACCTCAAATTTGTAACATATGGGTGAATAAGGTCAGGTTAATGAAATGACTAAAGTAGGTGTGATATTCTGAATATATTCCTTGACTTTTAAAACTATTTAATTATAATTGATGCATATTAATGCATGAAACAAAAATTTCAATGGTATATCAATAACCGACTATACCAGCACTTCCAATTTGATACTGGTAAACAAGGTCAGGTAATAAAATGACAATGGTAAACTGCAGTTTTCAGAGTATATTTCTTTATTTTAATGCAAACATTGTACGTATTGAAGAGCTCTTAAATACGTACATGTAATTCTATAATTTGCATAAATTTTGGGGCTTTTGTAAGAAGATGTGAGTTATTTTGATGAGTCCTGTGGGAAAAAATAAATCTGTAGGTACAAAAAATACATATGGAAAGTTAGGTACATTTTCAAGCACTTTGATTTTTACCTTGTCTAGGTAGATAAAGTACAATAATTGGCATATATTAGCAGAATGTGACATGAAGATGAGATTTAATTCGATGGGCCCTGTGGGAAAAAATAAAGTTATTGCCACAAGAACTACATACAGAGAGTTTTGAACATTTTTAAGCCATTGATACTTACCATGTCAGTGGACTCACTGATTTGATGCAATGAAATCGCATAAATCAGCATAATTTTGCATAAAGATGTAGTTTGGTTCGATGGGTCCTGTGGGGGAAAATGAAGCTATTGTCCTATCAAGTACATCTGAAAAGTTTTGTGCTTTTGTAAACTCTGTCCCCAAAACTCAAAAGTATGGGCTTAACAGACGTGACTATTTAGAAATAGCTCACTTCGGAGTTTTGCATTCGAAGATAGAGCGCCATCCCCGTCCACAGACCATATATTGTGAACCACCTTGCTGCGAGCGAGATTAAGTGGGTAGCAACGAAACCGGCTTCTGTTAGCAACGGGTCGATAGCAGGCGAACCGTGACCACGTATACAACAGCGATGATATGGGTGTATGCCCCATCTATAGGCAGGCGTGGTGTGTTAGGGACACATGAGGATTAGAACGTCTTTCAAGCGAATTAGTATATTATACCTCAAAAGATCCGATATAGTTTAATACGGATAATTCCAAGTAAATGGATTAGGTTAAAATTATCTAGCTAAAGTGTGGAGAGAACACGTATCGGTAACGCTATTAAGAGAGTTAAGCACATCCTAGCTCAGATGATTACAGTGCTGTAATTTGATAATATTCGAAGATTGGAAGTTGATCATAATAAATCAGCAATGGCGAATGATATATCGAGAACATTTAATGGGACATGGCAGCCTACATCGACGCGACCTGATAGTGTCACACCTACCAAGGAATATGTCACAGAGGTAAGAAAATTATCTATGATATTCATGAGTCACTTATATAGTAGAGTATACTGAAGGTATGAAGGTCGATATGTCGATTCTTATGACATTGAAACATATATAGCTAACCGATTGTGTGTACCCTCTACAGAAGAACATACAGGAGTGTTATTGACATTATGCCCCGTTGTTTTGTTGTCTGTTGTGAATATTTGTGGTGTGATATTATATTCCAGTAATGAGCTCCTAAGTAAACAGGGGATCTGTCATGTTTATGACTGGTACGACTGTCTAATTTTCTTCCCAACATCAGATAAAGTCAAATAGCTTACGCCAAAACGAGAACATTTATGACATAATTAGAATGATGAATAATATCATATGTGAATGTGTTTACATGGTCTCATTGCTAATATGTACAGAACAATAGGTCATGTATCTTATTTGTCGTTGATGAGACAATGTGTCCGGCTTGCATAGAACATAATACGGTGTCATGTTTTCAGTTTGGTGTATATAGTCGGTATCCACAGGTACTTCTTTACACAGCTAGTAGTCGATAATACGGTATGCTGTCTATTCTAAGCAGTGGTGTAGTGTGTGTGTGTCCAGTTACGGAGGGGAGGGGGCACTGGCTTCCATACAAAGTAAAAATGAAATGCAAAGGGCAAAGCGATCAAGCGGGGAATAGTGTAAGAGGGAAGAGGGGTCTTACAACAATCTTCTCATGTATCGATTTCCCATCAATTTTATAACTCTTAATCTCCCCCCCCCCCTTGCCATTCGATAGGGAAGTCTCCTTATAGCTAACCCACTGATTCTGAGAGAGTTTTTTTTTTAAAATAATAAGACATTGGGAGGTCAGTTTGATATTACTGATTGCATTTTTGTCCGAATGACACGCCGTGAAATATAATGAAACCATAAAAATCATCTTGATAGACTATCACTGCTTGGTTTTATACTGAGTGATGTATTCACATTGAAATATAAAAGAGGCCTTGGTCGTTGTGCATATACGTATTTTTGTGGGGGATGGGTGTTTATCCGGGCCCTCGGAAGAGAGGAGTGGGGGCGCTAAGGATGTCAACAGACTAAATATGCGCCCACGCCTTGACCCCACGCCTTAGCCACTTGGCTCCCCTCTTGAGCAAGCCACATATTTAAAAATCGTTCCGCGACGCTTGTTTTTTTTTTCCACGAAGAGCATTCACTCCATTTTCGTGTAAGACATTGCCCTCTTTTACAATGAAAACAATGCCAATCATTACACGCTATACATTCAGTTGCTGTAACATTTTGTCTAGGTCTCATTAATATTGATTATTCCAAGGTTGACGACGTTAACCGCAGTATAGCAGTACGATTCCGAAAGCAATAGCATTGATCTTAATGGATTGCTAAGATGTTTTTGTAGGAGAGCATCCAATTGACATTCGGCTTTAAGTCCTATCCGAGGGAGCATTTGATTGGTGACTGACATCTTGACCCCAAAGTGATATAACTACTAGCGTTTTTGACCTAATCTCGAACTAGGGGCCTTCCGGTGCCAACACCATCTTTAAATCTCACACATCCGTAACAGCAGATCCAACTCATGTAATGTTTGCAATCCCCCCCCCCCCCCTCCCCAGTAAAATTCTAAATAAGGACCTGAACATATGATGCTTTGAACATTCATGTATTTCACTGCTGAACTCCAAATGAATTGTGATTGGTTGTGAACCGTTAGCACCAATAAAATTACCAACTTTTATTGCCCTATCCGATTAATTTCCAGTCCCAAATCAAGGAACTTCAGGCACCATAGTCACATAATTATTATTGTTATATCCAAGCGGAATCGTATACTTAGCTAAATGCAGTTATACTTTGATGGAAATAAGGCGATTCTACTTGAGGCTTCAGAACTCATGATCCACACATCTCTATAATAGAAGGTTTTATGTAAATATAAAAATAATAGCGCTAGGAAAGACAATAAAGACAGCCATAATTTTGACCAATCCAGGGAGTCACAAACCAATCAAAAGTCTGACATTTAGGTTACCGCGTTAAATCTCATCAAGGTAATAGTATAAGCAAACACTGACTGTCTGGGGGTAATTAATGCCTTAATTAACTACAATTCGGATCCCATTCTAGTGTTTGTGAATGCAATTAAAATAACCGCAAAACGATTTGAAAGATAGTGTCACTTCGTCTAGATTGGTAGTTCATCTTCAAGATTAATGCAATTCTTTTTGTATAATGATACACTTTCAGTGTTGTACATTTTCAAAAATAATCACTGATCTATAGAGATAAGTGATTATTTTGAACACCTAACAAACAGAAAGAAAGAAAGAAATTGCTTAGAGATGATGATCCCCTTAGAATTTGTATGTGTCAGGAAAATAGTGTAAATATTTGAAATAAAATGCCACATCAGTATAAAAAAGTTTCAAGGACTGTTATTTATCTAACTTTAATTTATCCGATTGATCATTTGATTCACAAAGTATATTAATGACACTTTAATTAACATAATGCAATGTAATTACAACCGATTCGTGGTTTCAATTACTATTAGTACAACCAATCCATGGTTGCAATTAGTTAATTTCGTCTGACCTCTCTCGTGTCAATTTCGTATTCATGATATTGTTTCAATTACATTTGTCTTGTAACCAAAGAACCAAAATATTGATGATCAATATTTCTCCTTCGCAGATCAATGAGCAGATGCCGAACAGTGACTTTGCTTCCGACCTTGCTCAGTTCTACCCTCACGCTAGCGACGCAGACAAACAAAGATGCCTGGAGCTCCTAGCATCAATGACCATTACTGATCGGATGACACACAGGGTTGTCAGGGAAACCGAGAAGCAGAAGATACTACAGAGGCCTAAGACCGCCATTGGATCTTACGGTAAGTGTATTTCAAGTTTTCATTCCTCGTCGTGTGTCCATCAGAAAATCCCAAATACACATTTTAGTCATTTAAATAAAGTGTTTAGTGTTGATTGCTGACGTGATAATATCACTGTTGCTCGAACTGAAGAGTCTGGATTAGCCCAAGAACGGTCAAAACTTTGGAACGCGCTTTCTTAAATGTACCTCCGACGTCTGTGACAATTGCGGCCCTCAAACTGGGCACTCAACGCCGTCATAAATAATTTATGTTCAAAGAGGAGATGACTGCCTTGTATTGTTCTTTTTATCTTCTCTATAATGATTGCAGGTGTTATTTGAAATTCTTATTATTTGCGATCTGACATTTTCTCCGTCGACATTGAGTTAGAGTTTAGATTGCGATTGGGTTTTAGGTTAGGGTAGGGTTGCTGCATTGTACTGCTCCAAAATGTTGGGGAAAAAACTTTTAAGAAACTTTCGGTGAGACGATTTTTCTACAGTGAATTAAAGGTGAATTTGTAATTCTACTTCCGAAACTTGCCAAACATATATAGAAAACGCAATTTATTATAAATATCTACTATACATCTAGTTTTTCTGGTGGAGGTGTAAACATATTTCGATCATTTCCCTTTAAATCCATTATCTCTTACTTTCAAACACCTAAATATTTACTCATATATACACAATATCTTGTTTCCCTTTCCTAAAGATATCATTACTGAAATTCAAGTACATGAAGCTTGTCATCATAAATTTTTATGAATTACAGTAATGCTTTATGACCCGAAAAGATGTACGATGATTTATTTTCATCTTATCATACGTGGTCTATTTTCAGTGATTGTACCTCATGCTTGCAGTACTTGTTAAAATAGTCACCTCAAATGAAATGGCATGTTTAAGACATCTTAGCAACAGTGAAAACATTTGTATTATATACTGTCTTCACGTGCTAAAGGTCAAAATAAGTGTTTGCTGACTTGAATACCAATGTTACAAACAATATAGAACAGAAGAGAAAATAGGGAAAGAAAATAATAGGAGCAGATAGTGTGAGAGATAGAGAAAGAGAGAGAGAGAAAGATAGAGAGAGAGGGTGGGGGAAGGTCCGTAGAAAGAGAATTGAGAGAGAATATTGATACAGGTACAGCGAATAGTATACTTTAAAGGGATAGGTATGTCGTGGTACAGTGAGTATGAGAAACTAAGAAGGCGAAAAGGGCAATTAGAAGGCAAATTACTTTATAGGTAATCACGTTAGCTATCGACTCACTTTTCAACCTCATAAAGGGAGCTCTTTTATAAGTGAGAAGGGGGTCTTTTGTAAGTTTATTCAGCGTGGTATACAAGAGGGGTGTAAATAAAGCGCTTTTTATTATAAAAGTAATCCCGACACGGCTTAGGGGTCTCTTTTGTATGGTAATATAAACCTTGGACAGCAGACCCACATCCCTTTATTCATTGACTAAATAGGGCAAGACAGTGGAGCTTTGAAATCCCCTTCGCCCACTCAAACTATTCGTACTACTGCCAAGCTATCCTCCTTTCATGCCATCCGTGTATTCAACACACTTATGGACTTGGGAGGGGGAGGGAGGGGGCAACAAGATTGTGGCCCTCTTTTAAAACGAACGTGGCATATAATTTATACACCGTATAGAAAATGCGCACCCCTTTCAAATTTCTGACCTAAAAGGCGCCTGTGAAATACATTAACCTTTTTTTTTGGGGGGGGGGGGCTTGTCAGTGTTTTTTGTTTTTGTTTTTGTTTTTTAATTATCAACTAAAATATGATAACCTTCTTTTTGACATATATTTTTGGATGGAATTTTTCTCCCCCCCCCCTTTCAAAAACTTTGATCCTACCCAGTTCAAAAGATTTGTAGATTTACACAAATTGACAGGAGTTCCAAAATCATGAAAATAGAGAAAAAGAAAAGCCAACTGTTACAGTGGTCAGGTGTTCAAAATGGCTCTTCAAATTACTCTTATTTCCTTATTAGGAGAAAATGTGATACTATTCTATTTAAACATGGCAGATTGCCTTGACATCCAATATTACATGAAGTAATCAATGCTGGTGAGAATGAAACATGTGTTAATCCATATCTCATATATATATAGAGAGAGAGAGAGAGCTGTGATGGCCGAGTGGTTAAGGCGTTGGACTTGAAATCCAATGGGATCTTCCCGCGCAGGTTCGAACCCTGCTCGCAGCGTGAATTTTTTCCCCCTTCTCACTCTCTCTTTCCTTCTTGTTCTTGTTCTTGTTCTCCCCCCCCCCCCCCCTCTCTCTCTCTCTCTCTATTTTCTACCCTTTTATTATAATTATCTTAATGTTTATTTTAAACTTTCTTCACAAATTATCGTAGATTTACACAAAAAAGTGCAAGGTGTTTCCCTAAATCAACACTTTCTGATTTTTTTTTTTTTTTTTTTTTTTTTTTTGGGGGGGGGGTCTGTATCAATTTCCATATCTCCAGTAGGATATGTTGGCTGTTCAGTACAATTTTTTGTATATCAAGAAAGGGTTGCGCAATTAGTCAAAATGAGACTTTGTTCAAACAACGTCGTGTGTATAATATAGAGCTGCGATGGCCGAGTGGTTAAGGCGTTGGACTTGAAATCCAATGGGATCTTCCCGCGCAGGTTCGAACCCTGCTCGCAGCGTGAACTTTTTTTCCCCTTCTCACTCTCTCTCTTCTCCTTGTTCTTGTTCTTGTTCTCCCCCTCTCTCTCACTTTCTTCTACCCTTATATTATAATTATCTTAGTTTTCATTTTAAACTTTCTTATTTATGTATTAAAAATTGTATTTTGCTCACAAATTATCGTAGATTTACACAAAAAAGCGCAGGGGTGTTTCCCCAAATCAACACTTTCCGATTTCTTTTCTGTTTTTGTATTAATTTCCAATACTCCACTAGGAATATTTTGGCAGTTCAGTACAATTTTTTTTTTTTTTTTTTTTTTTTTTGTATATCAAGAAAGGGTTGCGCAATTAGTCAAAATGACACTTTGTTTAAACAACGTCGTGTGTATACAGCTGCGATGGCCGAGTGGTTAAGGCGTTGGACTTGAAATCCAATGGGATCTTCCCGCGCAGGTTCGAGCCCTGCTCGCACCGTGAATATTGGTTTCCCTCTCTACCTCTCTCTTATACTTTATTAACTTTTTGTTTTGCGAAATACAGTTTTCCCGCTCGTTTTATATTTCACTCTGTCTCTCTTTCTCATCCTCTGAATTATACAGGTTAAATCTTTGTTATGTGTTTTTGTATAAAGCTATGTCTCACTGCATATGGTGTGAAAACAGTGAAGTTAATACATTCTAAAAACTAAAGTGTTAAATCACCATTTAAAAGGGCCGAGGAGTGACAACTTTTTCAAAATTGTAGATTAACACTTTTAACATGCTGGATACAACACTATAAAGGCTGAATCCAGCAGTTTAAAAGAGTTAATCTACCATTTTGAAAAAGTTGTCACTCCTCGGTCCTTTTCAGTTAAGTTTTTAGAGTGTATGAAAGATCTCACAGCGTTTATTCATCGTACATTTTTCTTGCAGTATTTCGATTTTGTAGGATGTGTATGTCGTAATAGTCTCCTCCCCCACCCCCCTCTCTCTATCCGTCTGTCGCTCTCTCTCTCTCTCTCTCTCTCTCTCTCTCTCTCTCCCTCTACTCCTTCTCTCACTCTCTTTTCACTAAAAACATGGCATTGACCTCTTTGCATAATTATATTTTGACAACCATAATAATAGTGCTAGGTTGTTATTTCTGTTTTTTCAGTGCTCGGTGAATGGGCTCAAAGTCCAAGGATCTTTTTTTAATATCAAAACTTCCGGTTTGAAACAGGAGTTATGAATGACATAATTATTCTTTACCTTTCTTGATAATATCTACCTCTTTACCTCCTTCCTTTCTTTATATATATATATATATATATATATATATATATATATATCCCTATGTCTCTTTGCAGTCAGACCATTTTTTTTGTGCTTTCATTAAAGACTAATTATAAACAAAATTTTAAGTTATATATTTGCTATTTTCCGATTTCGATGAGAGAGTAAATATTATTTTTACATGTGTAATTAATTATACTTTCAATCATTGCCGTATATATAACTGATTATGAATTTTTACAATTCTTTTTTTTTTTTTTTTACAGGACGTCCTGGTACACCGGGGGCAAGGGTCAAAAAGACGATGACGTCATACAGGAGAGATTATCCCGAGAAACCTTTCACTCATCATCCAAATGCTAGGTAATCATGCTCTCCTCTGTCTTTATAAATGTGCTGTTGAATACACTGAAAGAAATGGGATGGATGAAATAATGAAAGATGGATAGGTCAGAGCGAGGGAGAGAAAGAGAGGGATATCGTTGTTAAGATAGATGTTAGAGAGATTTAATGCAAAGGAAAAGAGTGAGATGCAGGTTATAGATCACAGAGAAATAATCAAGAGAGAGAGAGGGAGAGAGAGTGAGAGAGAGAAGGGGGAGAAGAAGAAGAAGAAGAAGAAGAAGAAGAAGAAGAAGAAGAAGAAGAAGAAGAAGAAGAAGAAGAAGAAGAAGAAAGCTAGTTAGACAGAGGGGAGACAGAAAGGCAGAGAGAGAGAGAGAGAGGGGGGACACAAAAAGACGGAGAGAGAAAGAGAGAATTAGAGAGGCGGGGGTGGGGGTTGGGACAGGCAGAGAATTCGACTGCAAAGTATGGATAAGCAAAGGCTATAGTTCATTTTCTTAATACGTGAAAGAAAGAAATGATCGACTGTTGTCATAATGCGATTAAAGGGATTTATTTTTAATGAAAGCTGTACTCAGTTTGTAAAAGGGGAATAGTCGACGTGCATTAGAAAAGTTCGTGACGATAATTCTTCAGAAATTGTCTCTTTTTTATTATCCTGTTTGTCAAATTAGAATCAAATTATTAACCTTTACGGAGCTTTTATAACTTATCTGTCAACACAGGTTGTTAGGCAACATAGCTTCGCATGGTAAAATAATCAACCATGGAACAATGAAGTTGAAGGATGATAAGGCCTTTTTAGAAAATGAAATATTCATGATATCGATGCCGTACACCAATTTGTAAGAGAGCTGGATGTCTGTTGCCTTAGAAACGCGTAGTCATGGCAACGTCCGAGGACAATCATTACTATTAGCTGTTATAGGAACAATAATATTCTGGGTTTATATAGCGTCTAATGCATCTACAATGTCTCTAAGTGCTTTACAAACATTTGAAATATTTTTTTCTTCTTCTTTGTTATCCTTTCCAACGATTTTTTTCAGCGACGGAATTAGCACATATCTGCATTATCTTTTTTTATTTCACCTTATACATCTCATGAGTTTCTTTTAAATGACATTTCAAATTTTGGGCCTTTTATGATATTTTTTTTATATACGGTATGGTAATAACTTTGAAGTTGTATTAAATTTCTTTGAATTTTAGATTGAACAGAAAATATCCGTGTAATCATGCCCACTCTAAAACTATATTGATTAAATAACAATTAAGTCAGATTTTACTAAATATATCTTTATCAGATACTATTCATAATGGAAATGTCACGTGTATACATAAGAAAAATATAATAGAACGTGAAGTTCCTGCAATTTTACATGTTGGAAGAGGTTATCAAATGCTGCATTGCTTGCTCGGGTATTTGAGAGGGGGAATAAATCATTTTTGATGTTCTCTCTTCTGGATTGAATGATTGTTCTATAAGATTTTATTTTGTCCTATATGAGATAATATACTGCGGTTTAAGCTTAAGGGGGAACATGCATGGTTGATTATTGTGATGGTGACTGTATCTGAAAAAGAAGTTTTAAAAAATGGCATTCACCACAAAAGAAATATAAAATTTTATTCTGCCTATTCGACTGAAGCTATCTAATCACCTTCACGCTATCTCCTCTATCAAGATAACAATTTAACTAATTGGTGTCGACCTTGTGATATATCAGGTACTATCTAGCCGTTGACAAGTTAATAGTATCAAATAGTATCAATATTATCAATCACTATGTCTCTATACCAACATCACTATCAGAGGGGTTTGTGAGTTTATTGGCTGACAGTGTCTTGTCTTTAAGACTCTCAGTCATTTACCAGCTTGGTGCCAATAACAAAATTGCTTCGTTCCTAAGACAGGATAATACACAATTACTACTACAGTATATTGAGTTTTTTAGGAGTTCCAATTTGAACAAGATTCGCTCTTGTAAATGCAGTGATATTCGCGAAAAATGTTTCCTCTTTACATCCATTGTGAAGTTTTCATTTGGCCCATTTACGCCAAGATCCTAACATCTCGATTTTATTATACTGCACTGAAATTGCGATGTCAGTAAAATGGCCATGTTTAGAACGCAGTGTGAATGGGCCTATATTGCATGTTTCAGTTAGGAGTTTGGAAAATAATATTTTATTGTTGTTTTTGATAGACCGGGCACAACAAGCACTGCATACCGGACATCGTTTGACCCTCGAGGACCTATAGGAATGACACATTATAATGATGTCCATGACAATAAGGGTTACAACAAGGCGGAACCTTACCTCAGGACGGGTTCTTCTTCGGGGGCGAGGAAGAACAATCCTCATCCATTCGAGGTAAGCAATTTGTAGGGCTGTTTTATTTATTTATTTATTTATTTTTTCTAATTTTTATTCGTCGTCGTCGTCTTCTTCTTCTTCTTCTTCATCTTCTTCTTCTTCTTCTTCTTCTTCTTCTTCTTCTTCTTCTTCTTCTTCTTCTTCTTCTTCTTCTTCTTCTAATATTCTGAGGGCTATGCAGCCTATCACGAAGATGATGTTTGATGAATAAAGAATACCAATATAGAGGGGGGGGGGGGTGAGAGAGGAAGAGAGAGTGGGGAGAAAGGGGGGAGATGGGGGCGAGAGGGGTGTTAGTCTGCAAACACAGACTCCATTTGTTCTGCCTTTGAATAGCTCACCCTCAGCTTCCCAAGTCTTAGTCTAGTTCTAGATGTATTTAATTATTATGTCTGTGTCATGAGCAGCTAGCTATGATACATGGCCTGTGGGATGAAGTATTTTCTCTTACAATTCAGACCCTGTTTTATCATATATAACAAACTGAAGAAGAAAAAAAATGGAATAGTGCAAACCAGTGGGGAGGGTATATGAGTAGGCTAGGTTTATGCTTTTGGTCAAGCCTAACTACCTTCACGATCATTTCTGTACCTAAGCCGAGGAATATTCTGCCTGGACAGTATTTTCTTTTATATGAGGATAATCTTGGTGATACGATGCAAACGATGGATTACTTTTATTTTCATTATTCCATTTCAGCAGCATTCCTTTAAGAAGTACCGTACATGTTGACTTGAATTCTTATAATCATATAGTTATAGCTATGCAAATCTGTAATAATTCTATCTTTTTGCTCAGTCATAATGTCATATACAACTCATTACAAGTTGTGCTTTGATCACCTCCCTGCTTTGATTGAAGTGATGTAAACAGATTGGTAGTCAATAGCGACTTCGAATAAAGACTAGACTTCGACGGTTCCAGTCCGTGTACCTAGCGTGCATACGCTACGACGTGTGTGTAGTGGTACGTGGTAGTAGCTAGCTATCCAGAGTGTGTGTGCACTGTTGTGTGTATGTTATCGGTGCAGTTACACTGTGTGTGGAACACACAGACTCTCTGTATGAGGTTGTACGTGTACAACAAATTCAATAGAATAACTACAATGCGAGCCCCTTTTTGACGGCGGGAGCTGTGATGGCCGAGTGGTTAAGGCGTTGGACTTGAAATCCAATGGGATCTTCCCGCGCAGGTTCGAACCCTGCTCGCAGCGTGACATTTTTTTTTTTTTTTTTTGGTGCAAAGTTTAAATCTTTCTTCCTCTTAGATTTAGTATTGTATTTGTTTTTACATTTTTTTGTAAAAACGATAATGTGATTACAGAGTTAAAGGACAGAATTCTTTACAATGGGTTATAATGAATGAGCTAATACACCTTTTTTTTCATTAGCTTTGAGTTGCATAATACAGTTCAAACCAGAATTTACATGAAATTCTCCATTGCTTCACCTTATTTGCAATTAAATTGAAGGCTGGATTATGATTAGTTTCAACAAACCCAACCCGCCTCTGGATCCATTTATTAGAATAATTATGTTAAATCTTCTCAAGCATAATGGTATTATGTTTTTTGTTATGTTTGTTTAGTGGAGTACTAAAGTCAAATTTCACAAAAATGAGAGAAATACCGTGTACAGTGTCTGATCATTTTTTTTTTTTTTTTTTTTAACTTTGTCTTACTATGATTATACCAAATATTCATTTATTCATAGTCTTTCATGGTTTGGAAGCTACCGAAGGACGCCCTCAACGACCATCAGCAGCTCTATCCACACCCTCTCACAGATCGTATGATGGAAGAGATCATGCGAGACAAATGTCTATCTACCTATCAGACTGATTATCTCGGTATACCTCAGGGTAGGTCTAGGGTTTTTATTCTTTAAGTTGATTTTAATTTTTCCCATGAATAACTTATATAATTTAAATCATGATCATTTTACAATCTAAATGCTACTAAAATCTGAAGAAAAAAAAATTTCAACTAGCCCCCCCCCCCTTATTTTTTCTTTATTCCCAACGAGCATCGTGATCTTTTGGTTTGTACTGGATTAATACACAGAGTAGGCCTTTCCTCTATTGTGATAATGGAGGAGACCTTTTTTTTATTTGGAGGACAATGTAAGAGTATATTGCATAATGATGTCAGAAAAGTAGTATCAGTAAAAAATAATACAGTACATTCCGAATCATAGACTTCTCCGTGTATGATATCACACATCATGATTGAATTGCCAATCGGATAATTTCCTATAGATCTGAGTGATCTCAGTTTTTAAAGAATATATTCTTGTCTGATTAAAAACAAAAAAAATTAATTCGTTTTTCAGATTCTTTTTCTTCTTACAACTATACTTTTTACATGTTTCTGATTCTGATTTCTATGGGCAGTGCAATGGGCCTTTGAGTTTGCCCTTGATTTTGTTTTTCGAAGGTGTTTTTTTTTTTTTTTTTGTCGTGTTATTGTTTTGTTTAATTTGTATTTTATCTGTTTATCTATATGTATTTTAATGTACCATGTACGGACATGCTGAAAAACAGCTATGCCAAGCTGAAAGCATGTTTTTTTTTATCATCGTATTTAAATAAATAAACTGAACTGAACTGAACTGAACTGAACTGTTTTGTGAAGGGTTATTCCCCTTTAATATCAAATAATTGTAAATGATTAAGATTTACGTGTTCTTGTTTTCTAAATGGCAGGTTATCAGGTTCGGACAGCCTTGGAAGACTATGTCGACTGGAAGGAGAAGGTGCCATACAGTCATGAGTCTACAAGCCGAGCTATCTATCAAGCACCCAAACAACATAAACATCTTACAAACAACACAACCCGGTTCGGCTGCAATAGGAACATCAATAGACCATCGACAGGCATAGGTAGGTTTACCAGAAACGAGAAGTTTTTACAAGCCCTGTCACCCCCCCCCCCCCCCCACCCCATGAATGACTTCCCCACCTAGCTGGTGTAACCAACCTGCCATTCATCCATATACTACATCTATATGAAACGTCGGTAAACACAAATGAGGCGACGACTGTTTTTTATTTCGTTGATTAAAGACAGAAGTGTCGTTATTACAATTTTTTTAAACTCAAATGGCCTCTGATGGCTTCTTAATGAACAGATGACGACAAATCTTTCTATTTTTTTTTAATTCACAAAACTGTTGTATTCATTTTTTTAAAAACACAGATATACCTGAATTGCTTTCATGTAAGATAAAGAAATAATTATTTACCTGTTCCTATTTTAAACAATTTATATTCCCCAGTTCCCAATACGAGTCGACAGGAAAAACATCTACGGAAGGCGACAAGCTACGATCACTTTTATAACAAACCATTCAAACCAGGAACAGAACAACTCAGCAAAGCACTTGCTAAAGGAAAACTCGATGACTTCTTACGTCTCGCTGATGAAAAAGGTAAGAACCTTCATTATGGACAGACTTTTCATTTTGATAGGATGGTAAATTGAGCTGATGATCACTGCGAGCAGCACCGACCTTTGATTCGTCTATTTATTTATTTATTTTTATTTTGTATTCTATGTCGACATTTTACGTACCGGTTTTTAAAGTGGTTAATCCATTCGCGTCGGGCTTCATTTGGTCAACATGGTCAAAGACACAGGCCCGTATTCTGAACTCCGGGTTCACCTTAAACCGGGGGTCGAAGTGTGGTTTAAACCCAGTTTAAACCTGCCCTTTAAAGAAGAGTGTGAGAAAATCCGATTTGAACTTATACTCCAGTCTAGTGTGGTTTAACTTTGTATAATAGTTTAGACAGGAATTTAAGTTAAATCGGAGTTCAGAATACAGGCCGTAGGTTAGGAAGAAGGTTGGGTGTAAAATTAGGTTTAGCGTCAGAGTTAGTGTTAGGAAGAGGGTTGGGTGTAAGGTTAGGTTTAGCGTCAGAGTTAGTGTTAGGAAGAGGGTTGGGTGTAAGGTTAGGTTTAGCGTCAGAGTTAGTGTTAGGAAGAGGGTTGGGTGTAAGGTTAGGTTTAGCGTCATAGTGTTAGGAAGATGGTTAGGTGTAAGGTTAGGTTTAGCGTCAGAGTTAGTGTTAGGAAGAGGGTTGGGTGTAAGGTTAGGCTTAGCGTCAGAGTTAGTGTTAGGAAGAGGGTTGGGTGTAAGGTTAGGCTTAGCGTCAGAGTTAGAGTTAGGAAGATGGTTGGGTGTAAGGTTAGGTTTAGCGTCAGAGTTAGTGTTAGGAAGAGGGTTGGGTTTAGGTTGGGTTTAGCGTCAGAGTTAGTGTTAGGAAGAGGGTTGGGTGTAGGTTGGGTTTAGCGTCAGAGTTAGTGTTAGGAATTGTTGTTCTAAAGTCGTCAGAGTTAGTGTTAGGAAGAGGGTTGGGTGTAAGGTTAGGTTTAGCGTCATAGTGTTAGGAAGATGGTTAGGTGTAAGGTTAGGTTTAGCGTCAGAGTTAGTGTTAGGAAGAGGGTTGGGTGTAAGGTTAGGCTTAGCGTCAGAGTTAGTGTTAGGAAGAGGGTTGGGTGTAAGGTTAGGCTTAGCGTCAGAGTTAGAGTTAGGAAGATGGTTGGGTGTAAGGTTAGGTTTAGCGTCAGAGTTAGTGTTAGGAAGAGGGTTGGGTTTAGGTTGGGTTTAGCGTCAGAGTTAGTGTTAGGAAGAGGGTTGGGTGTAGGTTGGGTTTAGCGTCAGAGTTAGTGTTAGGAATTGTTGTTCTAAAGTTGAAGTGGGGAATTACATGAGTGAAGGAAATTGACGGCTGAAGAATGTTATAAAGTCTCTTAAAGTAAGGATTCTGAAATGCCGTCAGAATCCAAAAGTAAACCTAATCTCACTGCATTTTTTTATAACTGTAATTCTTTCCATATTTACCGATCTTTTCTTCTATCTATTTCCTTAGATCGTGATGCTATACAATCAATCGTTCGTAAGCTCAAGAAGCAACCGGAACCGACCAAGGAATCCGAGAACGCTGAAGCCCTCCGCTTATCCGGTCTAGCACCTAACCGTCCGGTAACCGCTAAACCGATACCGAAATTCAGCTGGAGATCCTCTTGGACAGGGCCTCTATAATGGAGTACAAAAAGAGAATCAAAGATTTAAAAAAATTCTGATTGTATAAACTAGTTGGAAGTTCTATACTGGTATCAACTATTTGCAATCCATGAAATGGAAAATGAACAAAAGCAGTAAAGATTGTTATGGGAAGCAAGATTGGACGTAAAATATGAGAATATATGGGCAAAATATTTCGTGGACAAATTCTGTAGAAAATAGTGGGAATTTTTAGGCTTAAGTAGCTCAGAAACATTTAGTAGCCTTATGTATTTTTGACACAGGTATATATAAGAATGTTTTGTCTAGAATATTTATACGGTGAGACAGAGTAGAAGAGAGAGAGAGAGAGATAGAAAGAGAGGGAGAGGTAGAGAGAGAGAGAGAGAGAGAGGGAGAATTTTGGTAGGCAAATTTAAAGAAGGAATTTGTTTGTCAATATCTTTGGCCAATGACGCAGTCTTTCAAGCCCCCAAATAAATTGAAAATGAATAAAATAATTTGTTCCCTAATAATTCCATATATAACGATTCGTTTTATCAAACAATTGATAAGGACCCAATGAAATGAATTATAGCGCAATTAGAAAATCTCTTCTTTCAAACGCCAAAGAAGTCTTAATTAAATATATACTTTTCAATATATTTTTAAACCCTTTTCGAATTGAAGAACAATCAGTGGATTTTTATGTATTTTCTTTCTTATGTTTTCGAGGAAACATTAATTGGCATGCCTATGACTTTTTTGTAACAATTACGGTTTAATGATAAGAGGAATTTAGAATAGTTATCTTAAAATTTCATGTCCCATAGAACACACTAACACGCAGTGGAAAATTGTTATTATATTGTGTGCCTTTATTATTTGAATTTGAAATATAAATGTATGTTGCTGCCTTTAAATATTTCATACCGTTAATTACAGAATGTGTTATCTTTAAATACAATTAGAGGTAGCGTAAGTTTTGTGTGTGAACCAGTCATATAATGGATCTAATATTTAACATCATCAGTAGTTTTCTCGAACTGAGAAAAAAAAATGTGAATAAATGTATGATCAATGTCAACTCAATTTTGAGATCTTTCGCGTGTACAGACTAAACTATTGTTATTTACATCATTTTTTAATTGCAATAGAAGACCTACAAGTAGATAGGTGTGCAATTTGGAGAACATTTGATCTTGAGTATATGTTTATACTTCTTATATAGTAAATGATTTACTTTGATGAAACATTTTCTTACGAGTGGAAACTGGACCTTAAGATTCATCTAGGATATATTTTGGGGAAAACGTAGAACCTGATTTACAATGTTGCTGCTCATGTTAGTATATATTTAAACAAGTTTAAGGAAACAACATAATACAACAACTTTGGCAACTCTCGTGGAAATAAATACAATTGTGAGAAATGAAAACGGGAGAATGATGGTTGCGTAGCTTAAATCAAAGTTCCTCAGAGAAGTCCGCCCTTTTGAAATTTTTGAAAAGGTTGAAACAAATTCTCCGCAGGGAATCGAACTCCCGGGCCATTGGCGTAAAACACCAATGCCTTAACCACTAGACCACGGCACCGGGCCAGTGGTTTCGGCGATACCAGATTCAATTGACCGACATTTTCAGCTATTTCAACCTTTGTACATATTTCAAAAGGGAGGACAGCTCTGGAGAACTTTGATTTAAACTACGCAACCTTTATTCTCTCACTTTCATTTCTCAAAATTATATATATATATATATATATATATATATATATATATATATATATATTGTGAAATCATGGGAAGTTAAGTGGCTTAACTATGATTATCACTACCTGTCGGTAGTCATCTGAATCTGACCTTTAACAGTGGCAATTTTAATGAAAGTAAAGCGTATATTCAAAAATAATTTGGACAATAACACTGTGCAATGCTATAAATAACTGTTATGTTAGGCAATGTACATGCAATTTTGATGTGAGCTTGTGAAAAGTGGTGTATTAAAGCAAGAGATAAAATTTGAGAAAAGACATTAAAAAAATCTTTCTTCAAAATTTCGTGCTTATATACTATGTTTTCATTGTGTCATATTCATATTATATCTTATGTTTATATAGGAATTTGTTTGTTGTTTACATTCATTTTTTTTTTTTAATTTAAGAGCATGCTCTTTCTCCCCCCCCCCCCCCCCGGCTCTCTCTCTCTCTCTCTCTCTCTCTCTTTCTCTTTCTCCCATTCTCTCTCTATCTCTCGCTTCTCTTTCTTGCTCTCTCCATCTCTACTTAATCTCTCTTTCTCAGTTGTTCACCTATTTTTTGTCCCGTATCCAGATCTTTGTCATTGTGTTTGTCTCCTTCCTGGCCGTGTATTCTCTGTTCATACACTCTATGTGCGTTCCCCCTTTTCTCACTCTCGCTTTCTTTCTCTCCTTCTCTCTCTCTCTCTCTCTCTCTCTCTCTCTCTCTGTCCTCCCCCCTCTCTCTCTCCCTCTCCCTCCCTCTGTCTATCCCGCTTCCTGTCCCTGTCTCTGGCTGTCTTATGATTTCTCCATCTCCCCCTCCAAAACTCTTTCCTGTCCCTCCACCCTCCCCCCCCCCCCCTTGCCCCTCTGTCTGCCTCTCTGTCTGTCTCTTTCTTTCTCTCTCTTTCTGTTCAAGTACTCCCTTCTCGTATTTATTAATATCACTGTATTTTCGTTCTCCCTTTAAGGCATACATACGTAATTCATCAGCTCGCAATGCATTCTTGTGAGGCGGAGCAATGTTAATAGGAGAAAAATTGAATAAAGAGGTTCATATAAAATCGAGTAAGTGTCTAATGTAAATTTAATGGAGGTAAATGATGTTTAATAGTCATAGGGTTCTCGACTTCACCTCTAGGCTGAGGTGAACTTGTCTTTGTGTACTTTTAAAGGGTTTATATTATCTCAGTGTATTTCAACTCTTTCAGCCTGCGAGTCGGCGAAAGTTATGTTTAGCCGCGTTTCAGCCTTCATCAATTTTGTTATCGCGGGGGAAAATGCCCAAACCATGCAACTCATTCAGGAGATTTTTACACTTTGTCTCTACTCTGAACATGATAACGAACTCCACACCAACGTTTTCAGAATATGATTTTTTGATTACTGTCGATTTAACACGTGAGCGAATGGGAGCCTGAATGACTTATGTGAGCCCTACAGCGAAGGCTAGCATAGCGTTGTTTGGGAAACGTCAGCTATACTTGCGGAGCTTTGCGAATGCTTTAAATTGACTTCTAAAAGGCTTTTAGGAAATCACTTGAGGGTATTGAGGTCCTATTTTATGTAATTTGTTACAGTATTGAACAAAAATGTCGAATTAGAGTATTAAAAAATGACGAGAGCGATTTGCGTACGATTATATCAAGGAGTTATCCTTGATCGAACATGCACGAGTCGTAAATGCATTGAATTGCACCATAAGTCAGTATTGTTCAAGTAGTCGTTTTTACCTCTCTTTTCGCAAAAGCTCAGCCTATAGAATGAATGAATGGTACCAACCTTATCAGTAGCCCACACTCTTTCAATTAAATGCAAAATATCAAATATTTTCCAGATATGACATGCTCTATACACGAGAGGAAATGCAATATCACCTTACGTTAGATATGGACGAGCCCCATCAACGACCAGTTTGAACCATCCATCGCTCGGCGTAATTCTTACAGTTATTAACGTTATACTTAACAACGCTATGAGAAGGGTAGCAATATAGCAGTGAAGTATGGGTATAAACTTAGCAGTCGAATTATAGGCAAAAGAAGTAGGAGAACACAAGTTTAAAGGGCTTGGGGGTGCACGGGGGCTCGAGACCTCCTCTACCCCCCCCCCCCCGCCCAAACCGAATGTGGCATAAGTTAACTACTCATTGAGTATAAAAAGAAAATGTGCCCCCTTTCCAGGTGGCTTATTTAGAAAGCAGAAAAAGGCACCTGAAAATTATTATGTTTTGTTTTGTGTTTTGCTGTGCTTGTCAATTTTTTTTTTTTTTTAGTAAGAAGGCTCCCGAAAAATCCGATACCCCCTCTTAACAGGGGTAGTTGTCACATGAGATGGTTTTATTGGTAAATTGTCTTAGGGGTACTTGTCTGCGGTAATTGTCCTGATACGAGTAGTGTTAGTATTAGTAGTGTTAGTAGTAGAAGTAGTAGCAGTAGTAGTAGTAGTAGTAGTATTAGTACAAGTAGTAGAAGTAGAAGTAGTAGTAGAAATAGTAGTAATAGTAGTAGTAGCAGTAGTAGTACTACTACTAGTAGTAATAGTAGCAATCATAGTAGTAGTAATAATAGTAGCAGCAGCAATAGTAGTAATAGTAGTAGTAGCAGCAGCAGCAGCAATAATAGCAGTAGAAGTAGTAGTAGTGGAAGTAGTAGTAACAGCAGCAGCAGAATTAGTAGTAATAGTAGTAGCAATATTATCAGTAGTATTAGTATTAGTAGTAGTAGTAGTAGTAGTAGTAGTAGTAGGAGCAGAATTAGTAGTAATAATAGTAGCAATAGTAGTAGTAGTAGGAGCAGAATTAGTAGTAATAATAGTAGCAATAGTAGTAGTAGTATTAGTAATCAGTAGCAGCAGCAGCAGCAGTAGAAGTAGTAGTAGTAGTAGTAGTAATAGTAGTAGTAGCAGTAGTAGTACTACTACTAGTAGTAATAGTAGCAATCATAGTAGTAGTAATAATAGTAGCAGCAGCAATAGTAGTAATAGTAGTAGTAGCAGCAGCAGCAGCAATAATAGCAGTAGAAGTAGTAGTAGTGGAAGTAGTAGTAACAGCAGCAGCAGAATTAGTAGTAATAGTAGTAGCAATATTATCAGTAGTATTAGTATTATTAGTAGTAGTAGTAGTAGTAGTAGTAGCAGCAGCAGAATTAGTAGTAATAATAGTAGCAATAGTAGTAGTAGTATTAGTAATCAGTAGCAGCAGCAGCAGCAGTAGAAGTAGTAGTAGTAGTAGTAGTAGTAGTTGCAACAACAATAGTAGTAGTAGTAGTAGTAGTAGTAGTAGTAGTAGTTGCAACAGCAATAGTAGTTGTACTAGTAGTCGTAGTAGTAGTAGAAGCAGCAGCAGCAGCAGAATTAGTAGTAGTAATAGTAGCAATAGTAGCAATAGTACTAGTAGTAGTAGTAGTAGTAGTAGTAGTAGTAGTAGTAGTAGTAGTAGAAGCAGTAGTAGTAGTAGTAGTAGAAGATGTTGTAGTGATAGTAGTAATAGTAGCAGTAAAAGTAGTAGTAGTAGTAGTAGTAGTAGTAGTAGTAGTAGTAGTAGAAGTAGTAGTAGTATTGGTAGTAGTAAAAGTAGTAGCAGTAACAATGGCAGTAGATGTAGAAGTAGTGTTAGTATTAGTAGCGTTAGTAGTAGAAGAAGCAGAAATAGTAGTAGTAGTACTACTACTAGTTGTAGTAGTAGTAGAAGTAGTAGAAATAGTAGCAGTAGTAGTAGAAGTATTAGTAGTAATAGTAGCAATCGTAGTAGTAGTAGTAGTAGTAGTAGTAGTAGTAGTAGTAGTAGTAGTAGTAGTAGTAGTAGTAGTAGTAGTAGTAGTAGTAGTAGTAGTAGTAGCAGTAGTAGTAGTAGTAGTAGTAGTAGTAGTAGTAGTAGTAGTTAAATTAGTAGCAGTAATAATGGCAGTAGATGTATAAGTAATAGTGGTAGTAGATTTAGAAGTAGTGTTAGTATTATTATAAGTAGTAATAGTAGTAGTAGTAGTAGTAGTAGTAGTAGTAGTAGTAGTAGTGGTAGTAGTAGTAGTAGTAGTAGTAGCAGTAGTAGTAGTAGTAGTAGTAGTAGTAGTAGTAGTAGTAGTAGTAGTAGTAGTAGTAGTAGTAGTAGTTAAATTAGTAGCAGTAATAATGGCAGTAGATGTATAAGTAATAGTGGTAGTAGATTTAGAAGTAGTGTTAGTATTATTATAAGTAGTAATAGTAGTAGTAGTAGTAGTAGTAGTAGTAGTAGTAGCAGCGGATCTACGGGGGGTTTAGGGGGTTTAAACCCCCCCCCCCCCCCCTTGGGCTGCCAAGTAAACATTTAATGTACATAGGAAAACCAAAAAAAAAAGAGAAAAAATAGAGCATGCAAGTATGCTTAAAATCGCAAGCTGGCAACCCTAAAAACTCGCAATACCCAGCTCAGCCCCTCAAACCCCCCCCCCCCCCTTGGAAAAAAGCTAGATCCACCCCTGAGTAGCTGGAGAAATAATGCACTAATCGGTCAATTACATCAGAACGTAAGAAATAGATACACGGTACACCTAAAGAGGCCGTTAACAAGAAATGAAAGTCTCAAAATCTTTACTGGACAATGACGTTCCAAAAAAAGGACAGGACCCCTCCGGCCACATAATGCCCGCATTCCCTTTTCATAATCTTACTAATATCTGTGTAATTCCAGGATTATTAAACACGACAACAAAATATGTGCAGCCCTTTAATTTTCTCAATTTTTTATTGACAAATATTGCTTTTTTTGGCTTTGTTTTTATTTGAATAATTAGGTCAATGGCATGTAATGGAAATGAAATCAAAACATGAACGTTCTTTCATAGAACGACTCCGATCAAAATATTTATTACCCAAGAGGACAATGTGTTTCTGGTTCACACTTTCGAAAATACCGTCTGTCCCATTTTGGCGCCCCTTTTCTATCCATCCCACCATCGGACTATATGTTTGCAATGCCCGACATGTAAATCTCTTAATGAGGGTCCATTTGACCGAATTATTGATGTGTATTCACAAACCATCTGTGTTTTTTATCGCCGAGCCTCATCGTTCTATGTACACAAGCGCTGATGATGGCGGCGGAGTTGGTGTAGTAGCAAGCTCATCAACAGGATCGCGTATCGTCGCAAAATGCAGTGGGCGAGTTATGATCGTAATGTTAATTGAATTGCACTCTGCTCTGCCATTGCTAGTCTGATGTCCAGTCGTTCATTGTTTCGTGGGTCGTGAATTTAGTCTACTATCCAGCCTTTCATTTTTCGTGGTCGTAAATGTAGTCTGATGTCAAGTCATTCCTGTTTGGTGGTCGTAGATGTCATAGTCGTCATCCACTTCGCTGAGGCCAATTGGAAGCATACAATTTAAAAGCAGTTCTGGAATTATTTCACTTTTTCATGAGGGGGGGGGGGCTATGCTTTTTGCTTGGATTTTAATGAATGTTTCCTAATTTTTTTTTCTTTATTTCTCCTTTTTATCTTTAATACATTTTTCTTTCAGTGAAAAAAAGAATATATATAAAAGGAACAGTTATATTTAAGGTATGTTTTCAGTTGTATAAATTCTTTGTTCGCCCATGAATGTATACATTTTTGCAGATAACATAAAAATGAAGAAAACCAAAAACGGCATCATATATTTTCAGTTGTAAATCTGTATAATTTCAAGCAAGCTGAGATTTTAAGTGAATTACAAGTACATGTATGTGTAAATTCTTTGTTCTTCCATGGATGTAGAAATTTTCCCCATATACGTATAGATTTACTTGAAAATTGTAAAAGTTTCTGTTTATACTTTATTCATGATTGTAATGTTTCTATTTTTGTATATATGTTGATTTCACTGAAAAGAAATTAATAAAAGAATACTTAAAACAAAGAGAATTGAAACCATAGAGAAATATGGCTTGGCCTCATTTCTCAGAAATCATTACGCCAAAAAGACACAAAAATGATTTGAAAGGTTTCATTTTGCCCATTACAAGTAGTCTGTTTTGTGACTGATCGCGACTACCGCCTTAATCTTTATTAATCCATATAATCTTCATGCTTTTGTCCGTAATATTCTTTCTTTGCCTCCTTCTCTTTCTCTATTCATTACCATAGAAATTCAAATATTGTAAATCTTGATAATCTCTTAATACCGTATGGTGCTACTTCACCTTGTAGCATACATTCCAGCTCCCTTTTTCTTTTTATTCCCTTTTTTCCCATTCATTCTTTTTTAATACTTTAATTACATTGGGTTTTCCCATATACTTTTTATTTCACACTTCTTTCATTATTTTTCTTCTCTCTCTAGCTTTTTATTTCTTTTCCTTTTTTCCTTTTTACTGTGTTGTTTTATCTTCCTTTTTTCTTCATTAGCACTATTTTTCTAATTTCCTTAGCTCTTTATAAACAGTAACTTTTATATCTTTTTCTAATCTTCCTGTCTTCTCTCTCTCTCTCTCTCTCTCTCTCTCTCTCTCTCTTTCTTGGCATGACAAGAATCTCATTTATAGGAGGTCAACAGGAGCACTGTGGTATCTTGATGAGAGATCCTAGGTTCGATCCTTGCTTGGTGCTTACATCTTTGGACAAGTTGTTTTACCGGTTTATTGCCATTTGGCCCAATCGTCATTTAGTCTAACAACATTCGGTCTAATATCAGTAGGTCCAATATACATTTGGTCCAATCAACATACTGTCCAATCAACGTTTCGTCCAATAACCAGTAGGGTCAATGGCTATTTCGTCTATAACCATTTGGTCTAATAGCCATCTGGTCTAATTTTTTATTTTTTTTTATTTTTTTTTGCCAAATGGTCAATCACCATTTGGTCCATGTTACAGTTGGTCTAACTTCATTTGGTCTAATGTCAATTCGTCTAAAACCATTTCGTCTAATAACCACTTTGTCTAATTACCAATTGGTCTAATTAGCACTTGGTCCAATTAGCATTTGGTCTAATAACCGTTTGGTCTAATTATCATTTGGTCTAATAATCAATTGGTCTAATAAGCATGTGGCCAAAGCAGGCCATCTACAACCCTAGGATGTCCATATGTGCTACATTGTTTTCAATTTTGGATCCAGATTCTGTACGACAACCAGTTCAAGTTTCTGCAGATAATTTGTATGTAGAGCTGGAGTCTAGATCAATTTACATGTCAGGGAGGGAAAACAATCCCTTTCGTACGATAGATATTAGAATATTTTAATGGTAATAATCATTATTATTCTTAATAATAATGCTTATATTATCATTTTTTTAAATACTATTATTAAAGTGTAGCCTCTGTATAGTATCATTTCAGTAAATCAAGAAGTATTATTATTTTTATCATTAGGCTATTATAATAATCATTATCTAATAGGCCTATTATTTTAGCATATAGGCATATATCAATTCAATAAAACAAAAAGTTAGGCACACAGTAATCTGTATTAAGAACATATTTGTTAGGGAGTATTAAACCAAATGGCTATTGGACCAAATTAGTAATAGACCAAACGGCCATAAGACGAACTGAGACTTGGGCCAAATGATTATTAGACCGACGGGTCATTAGACGAAATGATCATTAGACCAATTGGTTGATCGACGAAATAATTAGACGAAAAGGTGGTTTGACGAATTGATGATTAGACCATTTGAATATTAAACCAACTGGGATTAGCCGAAATGGTCATTGGATAAATTGAATATTGGCCAAACTGATAATTAGACCAAGTAGTATTTGGACTAAATAGGATTAGACCAAATGTGACCAGCCACCAAAACACCACCAAAAAGTCGCACTTTGTGATTTTCAGTAAGAGCTCAATCATTGTGTTTTTGGTTGGCATGGTCAAATTTCAGTTTTGGTTATTTCCTGAAAGAGCATACTTTTTTCTAAGTAATCTAAAAATTTGGAGGCACCAAACAATGTAAAAGTGGTATTTTTGACAGTTTTTTTTTATATCAGACTTATGTTTGTCTTCTCTGGATTTTGTTGTATTACTTTACTTTTTATGACCCTGAATACTAGTCTCATTTTGATTTCCTATAACTTTTAAATAGAGTAAGTTCTTGCATTGATACTTGTGCACTATTATGAACAGGATATGCCTAATTAGTATGCCAAGTTTTAGGACAATCTGATAATCCCTTCATAGAAATTTTCATTGAGTTCTAATCCTCCTTTTGTCACCTTAGCACAACACCTTGCAAGTCAGAGTGCTTCAATAGACTGCAAACTTTAAACCCTTATTTCTCATAAGTAACATTCTGAGGGACAGTGCATTCTACTCTCTGTACAGTGACTCAGGAACATCCAATGCTAATGAGTTATATATCATATTAAAGCTGAGAATCTCCTCTTCCAGAATCAGACCTTTACTAAAAATTCATATCTGGCGACTTTTTGGTGGTTTTGTGGTGCCTGGTCACAGATGGTTATTAGACCAAATGGTTTTAGACGAAACGATTATGACTAAATTGCCATCGGACGAAATGTTATTGGACGAAATAATATTAGACCAAATGATGTTAGACCAGATGACCAAATGGCACTGGACCAAATGGAAATTTACTGCTTTGCCTAACTCCTTCTTGACTCAGGTGTATTAAAAGAGTACCTGGCAATGCTGAGGTAATAAATCCAGGGCCCGCAGGAAGAGCACTATTAATACTGGTGTGGCTACCCTGGTTAAATAAGATCAAATTATTATAGTATTAACATTATTAACATTATTATTATTATTATCATTATTATTATTATTACTATTACTGTAATTTGTATTATGTTATTATCATATTATTATCATTATCATTTTTATCATTATCATTATTATTATTATTATTATTATTATTATTATTATTATTAACTATTTATTATTATCATTATTATTATTATTATTATTATTATTATTATTATTATTATTATTATTATTATTATTATTATTATTATTATTATTATTATTATTATTATTATTATTATTATTATTATGACGTGACGAATATTACTCGGAGCAAATGTCACACGATAGCAAATGTCCGCTCACCTTGCATTTAGGGGATCTCAGCAATGACAAGGAATGCTAGATCGATTCGTGTGCCCTGCAACACCGTTAAAGAGAAGGTTCAGTTCTGGGAAAGGTGACAAATAATTCGTGAGCTTTCTCATTCCTTTTATGTCAGTTTGGAAGAACCTAATAGTAGAAATGTCCTCTGAAAAAGGATTGCTCTCCAAATGCCCTCATATTCGAAATATGACAAGAAATAGCTGAAGTGTTTGGGCATAACATTCATGCTACAAGTGTGTGCAGTCCCATATACCCATTTCTTTGTGCAGTGCATGTGCTTTTCTGCGACATTGGGTCAATTTCTTATCATTTTGATGATCCAAAAATCTCACACTATTACGTAGACATGATCAACCTTTCCCAAAAAGCTTTGAGACAGTTTCTTTCACAATGTAATCGCATGACCAGAACTTAACTTTATCTTTAAGCACCCCTGATCAAAAATCATGACTTATAGTCTTTTTCAGATATACTGCCATGGATATAGCATGGGCTTTATGATGTGATAAGTATGATTTTTGCGTCTGGATGAATAGACTATAAGTGCTATTGCATGATGGCATGGAAACCAGGATTATCCCACTGACCCTTTCTCACGCCATCTATGCAAATGATATGTCCGCCTGCTGTCTCCCTCTTTCATTCCTGTAGATGTGACGGTTTAGCCATATCATCTCATTTCGTTTGTTCAGATCCAAAAGGGCGTTAACTCATATCATTTAACATAGCGTTAACGCCCTCCTGGCTCTAAATAAACGATGTTATCTCTTCTCTTTGTTTTTTTTTTCTCTCTCTCTCCTTCTCTCTCTCTCCTTTCATCTCCCTCCCTCCCCCTCTCTCTCTCTTCCTCTGTCCCCTTCTAGCTTTCTCTCTCTTCCACTCCATAATTATTTCCTTCTCTCTCTTTCCCTTTATTCCCCTCTTACCTCATGTCGATGTACTGTTATACGTTGTATTAAAATTTTCACCACTTATTATTCTTCAGTCTCCTCAAAAACAGAATAGTAAGAATAAGTACTTTGGACATGCTGTTTTCGATTTTAATAAGGTTTTTGATTAAATCATCATAATCATTCCAGTGTGAAACAATACAAAACTAGCAATGGTACATGAAAATGATTGCTCTTGGGATGCTCTCATATTTCATATATAACTGTAAAGAGGGGGAAAAAAACAAACTTTGAACCAAATTTCTGATGCCGGAATTGTGTAGTCCCATGTACCAATTTTTGTTTAGATTGTTTTTCATTTCATGAGATTTTCTACAAGATTTGTTTTGATGATTTCAAAAGCTCGTGATATATATATCTGAATACGTTCACAAGTAGAATATCATTCTCATTACCCCCTTTCATGACTCGTGTCGGCCTCTCTATGTAAATCATATGTCTGCATACTGTCATGCTCATTCATTCTCTACTTGGTCGAGTGTTGACTGTTTGCTTTACTCCTCTTCCTCGACTGTGAGATGTTAAATGGTAAGCTATCATGTTCTATTTTTACCCCTCTACTTTCTCTTTCTCCTAATCTCTCTCTATCTCTCTATCTATGTCTCTCTCTCCCCCTCCCTCTCTCTTTCTCACACACATACACACACACACACACACACACTCTCTCTCTCTCTCTCTCTCTATCTCTCTCTATCCATCTATCTCTCTCTCCCTCCCTCTCTCTCTCACACACATACACACACACACACCCTCTCTCTCTCTCTATCTCTCTATCTATCTCTCTCTCCCCTCCCTCTCTCTCTCTCTCACACATATATACACACTCACACCCACACACACTCTCTCTCTCTATATATATATATTTCTCTCTCCCCTCCCTCCCTCTCTCACACACATATACACACCCCCACACACACGCACTCTCTCTCTCTCATACACACACACACACACACACACTTTGTCTAATTGTCTTTATTTAGCTCTTTCTCCCCTTCCTCTTCCCCTCTCACTCCTCTTCTCTCTATCTTACTATCTGTCTTTCTATCACTCTTTATTTCTTTCATCTCCCTTCGCTGCTGACTCCCTCTCCCTCCTCTCTCTCCTTCTTTCTCTCCCTCCACTTACCCTCTGTCTTTTTTTCTTTCTCTCATTTTCTCCCATTCTCTTTTCCTTCCTTTTCTTCTCTCTTCCATCTCTCTCTCTCTCTCTCTCTCTCTCCTCCTCCCCTCTACTTTCTTACTCTGATTACTTGTTCATCTTTTTATTCATCATATTCCTTGTATCACCATTTTTCACTCACACTTGTTTGTCAAATACAAATCCAGTCAACTATGTAAACATGTTTTTTCAAAAACAGTTCCTGGTAAGCATAAAGATTAAAAATTCAACATCTATGGTATGTCATATCTTTCTTTTTTCCGAAATAGGTCTTTTATTATTATCATAATTATTATTATTATTATTATTATTATTATTATTATTATTATTATTATTATTATTATTATTATTATTATTATTATTATTGTTATTATTATTACTATTATTATTATTATTATTATTATTATTATTATTATTATTATTATTATTATTATTATTATTATTATTGCTATCATTATTATTATTATCATTATCATTATCATTATCATTATTATTGTCATCATTATTAATATTCTTATTTTTATTAATATTCTTATTCTTATTCTTATTATTATTACTATTATCATTATTATCATTTTTATTGTAATCATTATTGATATTCTTATTCTTATTAATATTCTTCTTTTTCTTCTTCTTATTATTATCATTATCATAATCATTGTAATCATTATAATTATTATTGATAATAATATTATAATAATATAATAATAATAATAATAATATTATTATTATTATTATTATTATTATTATTATTATTATCATTATTATTATTATTACTATTGTAGTTGTTTTTATTATTATTATTGTTGTTGTTGTTATTATTATTATTGTTATTATCATCATCATCATCATTATTATCATTATGAGTAATTAACAGAAATTTTTAAAAGCCTAATGCACTTACCGCGAGAGGGCTTGGCTTTGGCATTCCAGATAAATCCCATTTTATGTTTCATTTGAAAATGACTCCCCCTCCACCTTGCTCATTAATGTCGGGATACGCCCCTGTCACGTTTTATAGCTAGCACGTACTTGGTTTTGCTCCCTCCCCCCCCCCCCCCCTTGTTCATGAGTTTCTGGATACGCCCCTGTCACGTTTTATAGCTAGCATGTACGAGTATTCGCGTTCGCATCAAGAGGTCAGCGTGGTAGCGTGTTAACCGCGGGGCTGGAATGGATTATATTTGCAATCGCTCTTTGCTTAATCCCCTCGCTACCGCGAACTATACGCTTGTTGCATGGCTTTGTATGTATAAGTACACTACTCCCCCCCCCCCCCCTCCCACACACACACATGACAAGCTTGCTTGCACGTAAGAAGGACATGAAAAAGTAGCAAAAATTAATAATAAATCACGAACAAAGGAGACAAGTGATGGGTTTTTTAAAAAACGTGAGCAGTTGGTAAAAACTCATTTGCCTTGACCGCCGTGCTATGAAATTATATTCAGTCAAGACATTTTCTGTCCCCTTTTTAAGTACTCCGATAAAGGTATGAGGGTGAATGTTATTTGGGTATACATATATGCAAGGAAGACACGATAGTATAAACCATGACTATAAGTTAACATCTACTCTAGATTTAGAAACATTGAGTATTATTTTGTTTAGTCAGGATAAAGATCATCTTTCATTAAAAAAGAATAAAATGAGGTGTATCTATAGATCATCATATATTGTTATAGAATTCTAGAGCACGTCATCCAGGCATAACAAATTTCAAAACCAAATTTAACCTGGAAATTTAAAAGCAAAGTTCATCGAACACAATTAAGAAAAGAAAAGAAAAAAACACGCACCCTTTGGACAGTATTAAGATTAAAATATGGTTCCTTGATGGTAAACAAAAAACCTCCAGAAGCAACAAGGCTTTTAATATATCACCAGTCCCCTCATAAAAGTAAATTTAAAACAAAAACAAAAACAAACACGCTTAAAAGATCTGAATTATTCTTGGAAAATGGGAACAGCGTAACCTGCGATTTGTAAACAATTACATGTTTTTATACAAAGCCCATGATTTTTGAGTCTCTTCAAATTCACGCCAGTTTTCTGGTATACTTTATATAATACGGAAGATAATAATGCCGATGTCACTCAGTTTCGGTTACAATTAGACAGGTTTTATACCGTAGAAGTGTATGCAATGAAATGTTTATATACCCCTTTTCACAATAAAAATATGATCCTGTCTCTTCCTGTTTGGCGGTATTAAATCTATTTATAGGAAGTTAATTATTGATGTGATAAAGAGGCATTCAACAAAACGTCCTAATTGTTGTTATCCTGCAATATACCGAATTTTATGTATTTAGTGTGTTATTTCTGTTCTTCCTGTCGTTTTCCCCACAAGCAAAACAAAGACAAAAACAAAACAAAACAAAACAAAAAAAAAAACCGAGGAAATAAATATGGAGGAAAAATAGACAGCAGAAGTTGGAAGTAAAAAAAGAGCTGATTAAATAATTATGAGAGGAAGGATTGAGAAGAAGAAGCGAAGTGAAAAGGGAGAAGAGGAGCAAAAGAAAGGTGAAGAAGAAGAAGAAGAAGAAGAAGAAGAAGAAGAAGAAGAAGAAGAAGAAGAAGAGGAAGAAGAAGAGGACGAGGAGGAAGAAGAAGGGAAAAAGAAAGAGGAATATGAGGAGGAATAGGAGGAGGAGGAGAAGTAGAAGTTGGAAATAAAGAAATCGGAATCTTAAAAATTAGCTGTTAAGAAGAATGAGTGGAAGGAGCGAGGTGGAGGAGGAGAAGAAGAAGAAGAATGAGGAGAAAAAGAAGACAAAGAAGCTTATTAAGAAAGAAGATGTTAAAGAATAAAAAAGTGATGATCATGAAGGCAATGCGGAGGAGGCGAGACAAGAAGAAGTAGTAGTAGTAGAAGAAGAAGAAGAAAATGAAATATAAGAAGGAGGGGATGAAGAAGAAGAAGAAGAAGAAGAAGAAGAAGAAGAAGAAGAAGAAGAAGAAGAAGAAGAAGAAGAAGAAGAAGAAGAAGAAGAAAATGAAATATAAGAAGAAGGAGGAGAGGAAGAATGAGAAAAAGAAGAAGAAAGAAGAAAAAGAAACATAATTGTAACTAAAAGAAACAGAGAAAATCATGGTGATGGTGGAAAAAATGAAGAAAAATCAAACGAAACCAACAAAAAAAAGAAAAAAAAAGACATGACAATGAATGATTTACGATAATGATGTGATAATGATGAGTGAGAAAACGAAGAAGAAGAAAGAAAAAAAACTCAACGAGATAGGAGGAGGGTATGTATAATCTATTCTTGCTAGTAGTTAGGTCAGATATGACGAGGTTTATGCGGATGGCACACATCAGTGTGTTGGATGAGACTAATTAGTAAGACAGGAGTGACATGTCTGTCCTGTGGGATGACGGCTTAGGAAAGGTCAAAGTGTAACAGAGATCAAGGTCTGATTCTCAACCAGGCCAAATCACTACTGCATTCTCTTATTATAATAATTGATCAAAGAGAAGCTTGATTTCTGGTGAAAGGGAACAATAATGTGCCAGCTTCTTATTATTTTATTCTCATGTGCAAGAATATGAGAGTAACAAGGTCCCATGATGAAGGATTGCTCTTAAACTATTCAAACATTTTACTATGAATTTTGACAATCCTGATGCCACATGTGCGTGTAGTCCTATGTACTCATACCGATGTCCAGTGCTTTTCATTGCGATTTTTCAGCAAGATTTAAACATTTGCGTTATCAAATCTCTTATTTATTTTTCTTTCTTGTAAAATCAATGTTTATCACTTGGAGATTTATTTCAAACATGTAAGTACCGTAATTGTGATGCTATATAAATTATATGATTTACGCGATAAAGAGAAAAGCAAAAGAAGACAAAAATAGAATGTTACATAAAATAATTTTCAATTCGTACTGCTGAGGTTACAGTCAGTCCATTCAAACGTTGATAGCAAGCAATGAGTATTATTGCACGCAACTACATGCATGGTACTTTTAGTGCATTTTTATTATTCGAGAGGACATGCATATATTGCGCCTCACATACTCTTCTTCCATATACACATACAAGTCCGCAAGCCCTGGCCAAAAAATTATGGCGCGCGTTTCGCTATCTAAATGCGTGTGCGAGCTTCCGTCTGTAGTGTTGACAGTGTGTTATGTCAGTTAGCATTGATATGACAGCAACAGATTCAAAAGATATCACAGGACGTGTTGCATACAAGTGTTTGGCTAATCTCATTGTTATTACAATCTCAACATTCAAGAGAATGACTACAAAATAGCTTCTCGGTGAAACATCGACGGAGCAAGTAGCAATTAGAGAACAGACGGGTAATTCGTTCATTATTGTCGCCTTGCCCAATTCCCGTGCGTACAACTTGATGCTCCTGTCTGTATGGGTCGTGAACGGTAATAAATAATGAAAACGAAATTAACGCAGCTCTATTGATATCTACTGTACGGGATACCTTCCTTATGGTCACCAGAATTCGCTTTTCATGGATGATCTTTGAACGATGGAGCTTACGAAATGACGGAAACTTGTTCCCGTGATCGTCCTCGATATCATATGCGTCGTCGAAATGAAGACGAAGATGAAGATGATGGAATAATGGGAGTTAGCCAATTGACTGTTGTTAAGTATACCCTCTGCCCGGCCCTTAACAAAAGAACAGTGAGGACTATTTACGTGTGAATGCCTCCTGGAGTATACAAAAATTGAGGTAAGCATTACATTCCATCTCATTTTCATTTCCCCTTGACAAGACATGAAGCTATGAATTTAAAAAGGTCTGATTTTCGGTTGAAAATTAACACTTCTTCTATTCATCAGTGTGGACGCTTAAAAGTTTGGATGATTCTCACGTTTACATTATATAATGCGAGTATATACGTTTGTGTCTGTATTGCATTATGAACGAAAGATGTTCTTTTTGACTATCTACTGGTCAACAGGTTGGACAAAAAATCAATAATCATCATTAATAAAATGTATATTATCTTTTGTGTTATTTTGTTGTTAAATTTTATCCACCATTTTAATAAATTGTCCTTTCTCCTTTTTCGCTCTGCCTTTCTTTTTCTCTTTCTCTCTTTCTTTTGATGGTAATATTTGATACGTCTTTTAAAGGGAAATCCAACCTTAATGGCGAGTTGTTCTAAAAGAAAGGGGAAAAACCAGAGAAGCAGATTGGTGACAGTTTGAACGAAATCGGACGATCAATAAGAAAGTCATGAATTTTGGAAAGTTGTAATCACTATACATAATTATGGAAATTTCAAATTGGCCGCATCGGTAATGTCACTGTGATGTAGTGGCGGACAAATCTCTCATTTTCTCCAACACACAAAATGACTAAAATGCCATTTTTTCTAAATGAAATACTAAGTAGGACCTTTTTCTTAAATGAGGACCTATAACAATATGCTATTTAAATTATATTTTGAGTAATGCCCCGAGGTAAAAGGCTCTTAGGGGAAAACGCATATTAATGTTATTTTAGAATACGACAAATGGGAGAGTTGACCGCCATAGCAATATGTCACAATCGACTCACCAAAATTAATTGCCAGTTTGAGATTCGCATAGATGTAGTGATCTCATTTTTCAAATTTACATAACTTTCTTATTCTTTGTCTGATTTCTTTCAAACTTTCACCATCCTGTTTTTCTTATTTTTCTGCTTTCACACAAATCATCTTATTACCAAGGTTGGATTGCCCTTTTAAATGCTGTATGATTTGAATAAGATTACATATAACTCATCCACTGTATTGCTTCATTCTCATTACTTGTGCTACATGGTCATCCTATGTCATGAATGGATATAATTTGTATGTTATCAATAGTTTATATTTAGACAGTATTAACGGTGCATACTTTTCTTACTAGTATTTTACCATTTATTACTGTATAATATTATCTCATTTTCTTCGAATAAGTTTCATCATTCATTTTAGTTTCTGAATGCTAATGATGTTGAACTAAAACTAAAACGAATGCAAGCATGATAACAAAAATGGGATAGAGAATGGGGACATAGCGACTGTGGAGTGGTTTTATAATTCAGTGCTTTCAAAATGTGATGTTTTATTACTTACCTATCTATCCGTCAGTATCTCAATTTCTCCTTCTTGTTCTTTCCCTCCTTCTCTCTTCCTTCTCTCCTTCTCTTTCCCCCTTTCCTATATAAATATATATATATATATATATGTATATATATATATATATATTCTTTTATTCTTCAATTATCTCTCTTCCTCTCCCAGACTGAATTTATTTTTTTAGAAAAAAATGAAGCGTTGAAATGTACTTTAGTATTCAACCTCTGATACATATCTGATTTATACACGTCTGTAAAAACCCAATTACACACATTCGTTATGAAATATTTCATTTTCCACGAGCGATTAATATCTGCTATAGCATCCTGAATATGCCACATGGTAATTACACCTCATTAAACAGTTGATTAATCAGAAGGGTTGACTAATCACATACAAGTCATGTGGCAGTCCTCTTACATGTAAAAATTACGATGGGAATATGTAATTACAAAAATAAAATCCGATTGATTACACCCCGTAGTTCTATTAGTCTTACACCTAGGTCCTAGCCATTTTCGTGTTGCGCCTCCACTGGTTACGAGTAAGGCACAGGATGAACTTTACCCTAACCCTAACCCTAACCCTAACACTAACCTTAAACATTACCCTAAACCTCACCCTAGCTAACCCTGACCCTAACTATAACACCACTTTTATGCATTAGTATTATATCAATGGTGGATAAGACAAATCGGATGCCTTCTCTCTTACGTCAGCGTTTTTGTTCTTGTTGTTATCATTGTTGTTATTAATTTATTTTGTAAACGCTTGACTCAGATCATCAAGATTGTTATGTAGTTTGGGAAACCATGTAACATACAGGTCAATAACGTGACCCGGAAGAGAAACCTCTTCTGTATCTGAGCGCGGTTTGGCCGACATTCTTTCTATTCTTTCAAACATGATTATGCCCTGCACAATATCATTATTGGCGAAGTGAAACACGATGTAGAAATGAATTGAGAAAAAACATTAGAAACATACTTTGGCAACTTACCGCAAACTGTATCATCTCGAAACACGTGAAATGTACACTTTTAACCGTAGATCTATGAAAGCATGCATGCAAGTGAAAAAAAAAAAAACATATGCAGGGTAAAGCCAAACCCAAGAACAGTCCCTTCTTGGAAAATGTGAAGACGGAGAAACATGACTAGATGATGCTTGTAGCCCAAAACATGAAATACTCGTCTCAGCTTATCTTGCACGTTGCCATTACCGAGTTCTGTCTCTGATCATTCCAAATTTAAATAGGTTCAAATCCTAAATCAGTACAAAAGCATCATTACTAAGGGTGCAAATGCAGCACCTGTGATACCTTAGGCATACCTTCAAACCAAGACTATATCGATGATTCGTAATTTTTTGTTGCAATTGTATACCTGGGCCCCGTTGCATAAAACTTACCATTGATGGTAACTTTGCCATCAATTGTGACTTCCATTTAAACCTTGAAGTTGATTGGCTGTTTTGTTATTATGGTAGTTACCATTGATGGCAGAGTTACCATTAATGATAAGTTTTATGCAACGGGGCCCTGATGTTTTGGGGGTTTGTTTTGTTTGTTTGTTGTTGTTTTTTTGTTGTTGTTATTTTTTTTTTGTTAGGAGTCTTTAGGATTTTCTTTCTTTTTATTTTGGTTTGTTTGTTTGTTTGTTTGTTGTTGTTTTTTTTTGGGGGGGGGTATCCCTTTTGTATTTGACTATTTTTTTGAATTATGTTTATGAACTATATTTGTTATGCATGTGTTTCCTTATTATGTCATAGGACCCCATAGAAGAACAGTGGTACTATGTAAGTGCCACTGAAATGGGCTATCCGCCATACATATGTATATGTATTCTGATTTACCATGTATGTTTTACTTTTAATGTTGTTATGGAAATAAATACAAACAAACAAACAAATAAACAACGCCAGACCGACCGATTCTTAGCCATTTGTTTTTATGTTTTTTTTTTTTTTTTTTTTTTTTGTTCGGTATGATGTCGGTTTGGCGTCGGTCTCATCGGTGTGACAGAGATGTAAAGGTGAAAATGTGCACCCTCATGTGGTACAATTTGCACCCCTAGGATGCAGTGCACAAGAATGTTCCCATTAACACCTCAATTCAGAGATGCTGCATTTTTTTGTACTGATTTGGATGCAAATTAGAATCTTCTAATCTTAGCGTGTGGGTTCTAAAGTAATCCTTTTACCTTGTAACATTGGATATATATGTTGCAGTTCTCTTCATTTTTCTTTCCTCCTAGTTCCCTATCCTTTTCTCACCCTTTCTTTGTCTGTCCCTCTATTCTTTTCTTCTATTTATATTTACTTGTATTCTCAGGCGTGCCCGTTACAAGTGTAAGCTTACTGGGATTCGCGCCTTCTTCCTTGTATTTAAAGTTATTTGATTCTAAAAATGTTACTTTATTTTATATTGTACTATGTGAACAAGTGTTAAATGTCCACAAAAACGATCGAAGAAAATAAATGTTAATTTGAATTTGAATTTGAATTTGGATGTATTCATTTAGTTTTTATTTAAACTTCTAGCGTAATCTCATCCTTCCTCTGCAATCCTAAACGTTCTCTAGAAGGATGTTTTTGATTTATGAGGATCGTATCAGGATAGAATCACATTGATGGCTTCTTCTTTTTTGGAAAAAGTATATTGACGAGGATTTCCGTCAAAGAAAAACACACTTTTGATTCCGGCTCACACGATGCGTCATTTGGTGACGTAAGGACAACGTCAGAGACTTTTACGGCCTTCTGCACGTCATAAATAAGTGATATCGTTTAAAAAGCGATTGCAAAAAGAACAAAGCAAACAATACTTTAAGTAACTGGCGTATGGGTTAATGCCTTCATAGGCTCGATTAGCGCAGGTACTGACGCAGTCGAAATGACGCATTGTGTCAGCCGGGCTTTAAATCTAGTTTACTTAAAATGAGTCGAACTTGACACATAAGATGGACAGAAATGTTTAAAGGACTATACAAAGTATTCTTGACATTATTTCTTCAGAGTCATCCACTCTATTCCTATATATTCTATTGCTGAAGACTGCGTTTTAAAAACACGATGAAGGAAACGGAGCGAAATGAAGCAAAAGCTAATAGTGGGTTTAAGTCTTTATGCTTGTTGTATATGAAGCGTCATTTGCTGACGTATTGTACTGCGTCACCGAGTTTGACGGGACATGATTGTAAGAGTGATATCGTACAAAGAGTGGATGTACAATGACAAATAAAAAATTGCGTTGAATTACTGTCGTATAAATTTTACTTCACAGGAATATTTAGAGCAAGTAATAACACGAGCATTAGCGTGTGGGTGCTGAAATACATTATAACATTGAATGTATTCTTTTAGCCTTTATTCAAACTTCTAATGTAATCTCATATTTCCTCTGCAACCCTAAAAGTTCTCGAGAAGGATGTTGTTTATTTACGAGGGTAGGATTGTTTGGAAAAAGTACTTTGAAGAGAATATCCGTCAAAGGAAAACGTACTTTCAGAGCTATTTTTTAAATATAAAATGAGTCGAACTTGACACATATAAGAAGGACACAAATGTGGAAAGCATTCGTAGACTAAATATTCTTGGGATAATTTGTTTAGAGTCACCCACTCTATTCTGATATTCTATTACCTAAAATTGCGGTTTAAAAACACGAAGAAGGAAACGGAGCGAAATGAAGCAAAAAAGCTAATAGCGGGTTTAAGTCTTTCTGCTCGTAGCATACGAGGTTTCATTTGCTGACGTATTGTACTGCGTCATTGGCTGGCGCTGACTTTGACGCTCCAGTGTGAGAGTACATCCTGGCTCATACGAGGCGTCATTTCCATTGCGTCAGTACATGCTCTAATCGAGCCTTTGAAGTCAATTAACCCACACGCCAGTTATTAAAAGTTTTGTTCGCACTGTATATTTTGCAATCATTATAAACGATATCACTCTTCCATGACGCGCAAAAGAAAAGTATAAGTCACTGACGCAGTCCTACGTCAGCAAATGGCGTCTCTTGTGAGCCGGGCTTACCCTGCCGGAAAGAACACAATGTCTCTATGTTCCATATATCTACAGTATTTTTTCTCCCAAACCACATTTAAGTGGGAGATGCTGTATGAATCTCTGTATAACATACTTTTGTGATTTCTATTGTATATTCTTGTTGTGCGAATGTGCATTTATTGTATATGCAGTTTATAATGAATATGCAACTTATATACTTATAATGTGTTTGCAACCACTGGAATTGGAACAGAAAGCTTTATGCTGCAGTTATTTAGTTAACTTTTTCTGTTCCTGGCGTTCCAGTGGTTGTATTATCTTTATCTTTACTTTGTCAAATGTGTTTCTACTTTGTAATGTTTTCTTTGCCAAATAAAGTAATAATAATAATAATAATAATAATAATAATAATAATAATAATAATAATAATAATAATAATAATAATGTCCCACAGTGTGTTCGCAATGTTTTCACAGTGTGTTCACATAGTCGACTCTGTGAAGATGTGATTCACAATGTTAAAACGCTCGAATTTAACAGTGTGAAGATGATTTCACACTGTGGACACCTCCACAGTGTGGTTTACCACATAGTGTTCACATAGTGCTGTTCAATATCACAATGTGAAGATGTGATTCACAATGTTAAAACGCTCGAATTTAGCAGTGTGAAGATGATTTCACACTGTGTTTTACAATGTGGGACACTGTGTTCTTTCCGGCAGGGTAATACCGTACCAAGAGTGAATGTGAATAAACAGTGCAAAGATTGCGTTGAATTACTGGACCATGCATTACCTTTACATTTATAGGCTTGATTATACATGTTCTGTATATAGTTAAAAACGCAATCGAAATAACGTCTCGTTTGCAATACGGCATAACTGTGGCAAAAGACTGGTAGTCAGTTCTGTTACGTCTTTCTTAGAATATGAAACGGATGTGAAATGAAATTTATCAACAAATCACGGAAACAAACCTTGTCCCTTGCAAGGTTATTTAAAACGTTTTCTTTTTAAATCCACCCATGGAAGTATGGACAAACAAGGAAAATACACAAGAGGGGCATGCAGAGCGTACCAGCCATTCGCAACGGGATTTTTAAGACTTTTTTTTTTCTCAAATCGTCCTTGCTCTACGTTGCAACCGTGAGAACTCATTAGAGGAAAGACTGTTTCCAATAAACCATGTATATCAATGTAACCATGATTTAATTGTCCTAGAATTTATGATAGAGCATGATATATGACTGTTCCTCGCGTGATATAATGTTGGACAGGTGAATGATTGGTTCACTGTTAGAGCATCAGTTCATTTAAATATATTACACATGTATAAATCCTCCAAGTAAAGACAAGCTTACGACCATTATGACCATTGTTTCATGTTATCCATGTGTAGAGGAACGAATCCTTCTTTAGGCCCACAGTCATGATGTAGTTGTGGAATAAGATCGCGATGTAAATGGATATACTATCTGAGGACGAAGGGAGTGAATCAATTTTCAGGATGGAACTAGTGAGGCAAATACATTAATCGTATTTAAAAACATTCCATAGAACATATACATGTAGTAAAATCCATTTTTTTTTTGGGGGGGGGGAATTACTCACAAAATCGACACCCCTGGAAGAGCCCGGGTGAGGGTGAGTTGTGACTCTTCTGCCTTTGGAAAATTTTCTTTACGTTTTCGTAACTTAACCCGTTAACTACTGAAATCTCTCAGTCCCATGCATTGACTTAATACAAGGACTAATCGGTTCCATTAGACTATGGGTTAAATTTTGTTCAACCTTGGCAGAACAGGAAAATTTCCAATTGAGGTAAGAAATAGGATAGACGCTTTCCTCATCCACTTGGTATCCTAATAACCACGTGATCTGAAGATAAAAGTGAGTACCAGTGGTACAGTCTCATTTTGATATAAACAATCTAGACATTGTTCTGAAAAAGTTGATTGTGTATAGGAAATAAGAATGGTTGTAAATTTTGTGGCTATATATGTAACCATTTAAATCATAACGGAATCACTCACTCTTGCTGAATTATTTCCCAAACACTAAACAGCACTACGCACATATCGGTGTATGGAACTGTACAACAGGTGGTCATAAAGGCTTGGTTCATAGCTGCCCACATTATAATTGCTATACTAAAGTAGTGTAAGGGATATTCTCCTTCTTTCACAATCCTAATGTTAGTATATGTTCTTCCAAATAGCAGTGTAAAATAAAAATACAATTTTAATCTTACGTTTCCAAAGCGTTAAAAGTTCCTTGCTAGCGATGCCTGAAGTGCAATGGAAACTAAATGTATATTCGTTGATCCTGAAAATAAATTTGGAAAAAAAAAATCAAAAATAAGTTAAATAATAAACATGACCACATGATCGTGGTATTGATGGTGACAGTAGAGGTCATAATGTAGAGATAAAGATGACAAGTTAGTGATGACGAAGAGAGGATGTTGATGACGATAAGAATGGTGACGCTAATGAAGTGGATAACGATTAGAATTATATTCATTAACTATTGCACTTTTTTTTTGTTGCAAAATAATGACTACATGATTATGACAGCAAAATGAAAATAAAAGTTTACACTAAATCTTTCGTGTAATTAGAAACCAAAAAAAAGGTAAAAAGGAAAATATTACAACTGTAATAATGTTAACACGTTATATATTATAAGATTAAGAGTATTCGGTCGAATGATATTCTTCGTTAAAATCTTTTTGATTGGATTTGCTTGTTTAATGTTTAAATCTTGGTGGCCCAAGATTCCTAAACGTAACACCTCCCCATTTAACCATTACATAACTGTGATACTCTCGTACATTCGGGGAATATTATGCGCCATGTCGGAGCACCTTCATCTCACTATAGATGTCTCCTAAAATAGCCCCGTATTGCATGATGGTGCGGAGTTAGTTCCGTAGTCATCATCATGTTCAATAATGGTCATCGTATTGCTTTAGCTCGTAAAGGAACGTTCCCACATTCGGGATATTGACAGGTATCCAGTCACTCCGACTCTTTTGGTAGTTTCTTTCCTTCCATGCTTTTGTTTTGTAAAAAGTGGGATGGCTTTATTGCAGTAGTACAATGAGATATTTTGGGTATCATAATGTATTTCAGAATGAGAAAGTACGCGTATGAATATAAGTTGTCAGTGGAAACGTTGCGTTGTACATGTTGTATGGCTTGTTGGATGGCTCTCACTGCTGCCGCGCTAAAAGCTAACGCCGCCTTGTTCCCCAAATAGCATAGCCGACACCAGGTCGATATTCGCTACAGGTTCTGCCTAATGTAAATTGCAGTCCGCTATTGATGGCCATGTAGCTTGGCAGTGTTCTATCAATGTGTTGAATTGATAGCCTTCGGAAAACGCTTCCAACCCTTGACGGAATAGAAGACACCGTAGGAGATGCATGGTCACGTGATTGATCGCAAAGAATGCGTTGTGATTTTCATGTCCAATGTTTATGTTGTTGTTATTGATATGATACCTTAAAGCTAATTATAGTCACTGTTGAATACCAAAAGACATTTATAGTAAACATGGTACAAATTATGAAAGATTTTTTTTCTAACAACAGAAAATCGAAACATTGAAAGATATTTTTAATGCTCATGCAAACAAAGTATACCATGACAGCCCAGCATTCTTAATTAAAAGGTTCAATTTATTGCATTATTTTTTGCGCTGATATAACTTGAAAAATTTTATTGGGCAAAAAAAAGAGACATTCTTTTAAAATGTCTGACCCACATTTTTTCTAGTTTATCATATTATGCAACAATATGTGTTTTCTATGGCATTATGATCCTAGTGTTAAAATATGTTTAACACTTACTTATATTATTCATTTGACTAGACTATTACATTTCGCTGGTAAATATCTCTCTGGATTAACTTAGAACTGTATTTGATGACCATTATAAATTATGTTAATACAAAGATCGTTTTAGAAATTCCACTGAGCAGAACTGAAATCTAAATCTAATTCATACAACCAAAATATGATCCAAAGTGGTAAAAAAAGATGTCATCGGCTCGGTCGGTTATATACCCATTGACATTGAATAGTTTCCCTACAATCAAGCTCCGCGGTCTAGGAATGTTATCTTTTTCTTCTTTTTTTTTGTATGTATTCATTTTCTTTTTATATATTTATTATCTACTATTATGTATTATGTACTAAGGGCACCCTCGCCCCAAGCTTTTGCTTTTAGAGGTGTGTCCTCCAACTGTGTATGTACCACATGAATGTATATTTTGTCATATCTTTGTTAAAATACATGTACGTTATTTTTTCATTTATTACTTTGTACACTTGTATTGAAAAGTTGGAAATAAATGTCTTTAAATTGAAATTATATTGAATTGAAATTGTCTCATATCTATATTCTTAATACAGGGATAAGCCGATTCCCGTTTACATTTATCTGTTACTATCCGTACTTCTTTTGGTGGATTCTTTTATCCATAACAGCTAACGAACAAGTCTATATGAAAAATGTATTTTCTTTTAATGACATTTCTAACACAGAATTTTACGTGAAAGGTTCTTAAGAAACAAACAGTAATGATAACGATGATACCATATAGATAATAATTTTTTTTTTGAAATAAAAAAAGATACCCTGTACTGTTTCAGACAGCATGTAAAGAGGAATTACGAAGTTCACACAACTAGTAAAAATATGTTTTCCAACCAGGCAAATATTCATATAAACATTGGCACTTGTTTCTTATACTGACATGGATGGGGAAATGGGGACAAATATTTTGGAGGCAGATCCTAATCGAGTGCATTTTTTCGTACTCGACAATTCGATCGGGTTAATGAACGATTATTCCATACCTCTAAACCGCAGACAAATATATCTATTTCGTTTGTGTATGTCGCATTTGAAGAGGGCTAAATTATGATCGATAATATTAATTGTTAAAATAATCATTTCCAATTTAGCTGTTCAGAGTTAAATCTGTAGACAAGCACGATATGCATTAGGCCTTGATTGCGTAATCAAGCTATGCTAAAAAGTCCATTTGACACATTCTGGAACATGCGCTTTGTGTCCTATTATCTATGGTCCCATATCATATTTCAATTTCAATTTAAAGACATTTATTTCCAACTTTTCAATATACAAAGTAATAAGTGAGCAAAATAATGTACATATATTTTGAACAAAAAATATGACAAAATATACACTAATGTGGAGGACACACCTTAGAGTAATGATCTCCCATAAGGTATCCAAGATATTCAATCTCTTACTGTCCACCAAACTTGTCCATATCGTTCCGATAACGATAATATTATTATAATATTATGATATAACTAATCATGCTAAGAGATGATAAAAAATTTAAATAGATAACATTAAAACTATAGAAATGATAAAAAGTACAATTTAACCTCTGTTGGCTATGACAAAATATCTATAATGTTCAGATTCAGATTCAGATTCAAAATACATTAATTTCTTTTGCATAATCAAATTAATATAAAACATGAAATGTACATTCACAAAAAAATTATATGTAGATTACCATTTTAAAAACATACATATATTTATGTATTTCTCTCAAATAATTCAATATGGGTATTTGGCTATATACGAAACTCATAAGATACAATAAAATAACTAGAGAGATGATTTGTACTACAAAATCGAAATAATAATGATGAATTCTTTGAAACTGAAATAACTGTCCATGTATGTATATATATATATATATATATATATATGGAAACTTTAAACTGGTAAAGTTACTGTAATGGAATGTCGGACAACTATTCCATTTGATCCAATACACAAATTTACTAGAATATATAATTTATTTTTTAAGTTTATGAATGAGCATGATCTTTTTCATTTTTGGAGGAACTGTAAAAACATCTTATATACTTGAGTTGATTTGAATGTATTAAGACATTATAAAAGCATGTCTCGGGAAAACAAAAAAGGGTTTGATTAAACCCATACAAGTCTGTTCGACATGCAATGGATCCATATATCATGTGTCCATAACACCGAGTACAATCTCCAAGGAAAAGGTGCTTGGAAGAACACTAGAAAATGTTCTTATTTATTATTATTGTTAATTAAATCTGCCTCGCACCTTTTTAATCATTCATAGTTTCAAACTCTATGCATTTATATGTATATATATTTCCCTACCAGATTTTAACGTTGCCTTTTAATCACGTCATCAACTCGTAAACTAGATGCCCATGTTTTACTTTACAGTAGTTTCACATCATAAATCATTCTAACCTCTACTGGTACTGACTGGTATAGAATAAAAGGTTTTTAGGCCTACTGTTTATACGGGGGCTAAAATCGTGTAACAGTTGAGATTTGAAACAAGAGAATGATGTGGTATGAATCATCATACTATGACCTTTCGATGATGTTCTACATGCAATGGATCCATAACGATTTAGCCTGACCGTGGCAAAATATTGATTGGCTCTTTCATAATTCAAGGGCTCGCTTAATACAAAGTATTGTTTCCAATGATACTTTCCGATGTCCGTTTGAATGATTCTTTTGAAAATTTAAATGGTATCAGCGTCTACCTTCCAAATCTCCTAATGAAAATTATCATGTATTTATGTACAATATCTCCCATTAGTTCTCTTGTCGAACCCCCCCCCCCCTCTCTCTCTCTCTCTCTCTCTCTCTCTCTTTACCGCTGTAATTCCTAATTGAATTGCAATAAACTGATAAATTGAGTATTATTCGTATGTGAAACTGAAAAATACAAGCACATTATTATCATGAGATCTATAAATACACCTTCTGTTTTCTAACTGTATAAACATCAGAAAACATTCTAGTATGACCCATCGCCATCAAGGAGTCTGAGATGGGAGGATATCTTTAAATGTACTGCTCTTATTAAGAGTCCATTCCTTCTTTTCATATTTATTCGTTTATTATCTTTTTTCAGTGTAATCATAGCAAAATATAGCGTATTACATTGATACATTTCTGATCAAAATTGTATTTTTAGAGCTAATAGTAAATAACAGTATAAGGAATTCACAACACAATGTGAATATATTATGACCATAAGGAAATATGTTTTTGAAAAAATATCTGAAATTTTGTCATGGAATACAATACATATATTATAGTAAACCTGCAAGTTTAGGATCTCTAAACTGTGTAACAAAATGTGAGTTGCTATTTTCTCCGTCTTCCTTATTTTTGACAAGATTGTTTACCTTCTAGAGGTAATCCGTTGCCTTCAGACGCCTTACGCTTTACAGTATAACATAAGCACAGCTTTACAGTATAACATGGCCAAAGCTGATAAGCAAGCAAAATAGTAACAATCTAAACTGTCAATACAACAGCGTGTCATTAAATATGATAACGAGTCGATTTAGATTTAAAAAAAAAAAAAAAATCCTGTTCCTGTAAATATCATGTGTCTCTCCTTTGCATGTAGTACAGCCCGCATGATTATCAAACATGTATACGTGCAGAAATAATATCTGATCTTTTCTTTTATCATCAGCTCGTTTAATCGTGTAAATGGTTTGAACCGACCTATTTGTCTCGTCTCCTACTCATAGAATTATCGTTATTCGATGTACATTATGACAACGAAACCCCTATATAAGAAAAATCTATTAAAGAAAAAACGTTATAAAAATTGCTTAAACACCCCTAAAATTTTATGATTTGCAAGATGATATTTCAATTAAAAAGGTCATAAAGACACAAGCTACACTATAGTGGACATTATTGTTAGTTTTAGTGGTAGAAGGGGTATGGGATAGACCTTTTTAAATAATGAATGGTACGATGTTCTATGTAGCACATGCTTCGATTATTTCGTTCCCCCCCCCCCAAAAAAAAAAAAAAAAAAAAAAACAAAAAAAAAAACAACCAACAACAAAAAAAACCCCGGAAATTTAAAAAAATAAATAAATAAATCAGTAAACAAGAAACTAAATATTCAATTTAAAAAAAAAAAAAAAAAAAAAAAAAAATATATATATATATATATATATATATATATGCGGAAGAGGGATCGTCATATTAGGAATTCTTTTTTTTTTTTTGATCTCTGCCGACCTTTCCTTGTGTTTGAGGAATTCTTCTTTAGTAATTCAGTAGTTCCATATCTTATACAGATCCGTCAGGTTTTATCACTTTGCTTTATGACACCACCGTTACTTCCTTGTTAACTATATGGAAGTGATCCAAACCCACACTGTGGCTACACTGTGGAGCGTTAGCTATGGGGTTGACTTGATTGCCATAGTGTGTCAGGCTCTGTAAAACAGAGTGAAAATTGTGTGATATGTAAACACGGTATTTTCACTCGGTAAGCGCTCGGCAAATGTTTCCAATATATCATTTAGCTGCACTCAGGTTCTCTTAATAACCACAGTGTGTCATACACTGTGAACTCAGTGTAAAGTGTAAACTTTCACAGGGTCAACACTAGTAAAGCTTCCATGATCTGTCATGTGGCAACATTGTGGTGAATAAACACCGATTCTCTTGATGGTCACGGTGTATCATACATTGTGGATACAACGACAACTTGGAACACCGTGTTTTCACATAGTCAACACTCGTAAAACGCTTCCAATCAACAGTGTGACTGCACCGTGGTAAATACGCACCATGATTCTCTTGCTGGCTGCAGCGTATCTTACAGAGTGAATACAAAGTCAACTCTGAACTGTTTTCGCATAGTTTACAAACGCAGAATGTTCCGAATCAACCATACGTCTACGCTATCATAATTACGGTTTATACACACTGTAATACTCTAGATGATCACAGTATGAAAACAATTTAAAGTGTGAACACTTTTTTAATCAGTTGTCACCACTATGAAAGTGTTCATCTGACATTGTAAGTGTGTTCTCAGCTGTGTTCTTTCTCGTATGTTTTGTGTTGTATACAACTCAAATCAGTATCCTTTATCTAATTTGAATGGTTGTTTTATGTGTTTTATGTGTTATCAAAACAATGTAATCCTTCCTTGAATATTTTGAAATCAAACCTGCAATGAAAAGCCATTTAACAAAAAACACTATTTTCCAATGATGGTTACGCACGCATTATTAACAAAGAAATCCTTGTAATTATCAGATAGAGAATAATTACCTTAAGATTTCAAATTGAAACCATTAAGTTGTATTGCAAACGAAGGGTAGAAAAATTCAGCTCCTAACGTGAGGGGAAGAGAAAGAGAGCCATATTTTAACAACTCTCTCATGTGTTTGATTTCAAATAATGATATAGAGAAGACAAAACAACAACAACAGAAATTATATAATATTATGATGGAATATAGATTTGTTCAAAATATATCACGGGTGAATTTTTCATCTGTTCTTACACTTTTCAAACTTCTGTTTCTATTGAAATACTACATAACGGAGCCTGTATGGATTTATTAAGATGATATATATTACAAGGAAACTAAAAACGAGTATTCTAAGCATTTTTACTTATGCATGATCTACGTTCATAATCTCGCTCTCTACGTAAATTCCTGCGTCACAAGAAGCATAAAGAGGTAAATAGCGCGAGAAAAGCAGGTAAATAGAGGAAGAGAAAAGGAATCCAAATAAAAGAGCAAGAAAGAGAAAGAGAAAAGAGAAATGGGGGGGGGGGGGTTGCGAAACGAGACAAAGACTTGCACATCCCTTGCGCATAATAAGGAGTGGATATTGAAGACAAGGACAAGATCGCATCTTCTTCTTCTCCATCTCTCTCTTTCTACATCTGTCTCCCGTTCTCCTTGCATCTTTCTCTATCTGCATGCATTAAAGCGATTTCGACTCGATCTCGAAATGTCAATATTATGATTACGTCTATTTATAGACGCGCTTTAAAAACTACTATTCACCGGAAGGGGTGCGTTACTCGCCTATATACAGGGTGCTTGCAGTTTACGTACATGCGCGATCTAGTACTTTTGCATTGTCCATACTGCATAGATGTAAGAAAAGATACAAGGCAATGGGCTTTAAGGGTAAAGATGAAAAAAAGAGATGCTTGAGTTTATTAATCATGAAATCGTCGTAAACCTTATTCATATTGGCTAAGTGATGTGATGATCATTTATCACTAAAATCAGAATATGAATAAATAGTACGCAGCAATGCATACAAAATGTAACAAATTCAAAATGGTTTACGTCTATTTCTGGAAGTTTTTACGTCATTCACACGTTCGTCTCTAATTTTTGTAATTTTGCTGACTCATCAGTTTACATTCAATAAAAAATATGACTAACATTGAAATCATTATGAAATATCAAGATATTCAACGAATAAAAACATACGAACCAAAAATTCCCCTTTTTTTGTCCATGCCAACCGTGCACACGACAGGCTCTGAAAGGATCGATATCATCGTCACTGATAATAATCGTTAGCCAATTATGGCGATTCCCGCCACTCAGTAACATGTTGTATTATCGTCAAATATCGACCTTGCCCTCTCAAATTCTGGCGTGATTTTGAAACACTTTTCAATTCAGAAAAAATAAAAAGGACTCATGCCGTCGATTTCTAAGACTTAAATATACTATTTTACATTAGGTCATGAAAATATTGAACCATTTGTTGATTTGTCTTAATTGTAAGAACAATATTACTGATGAGAAAAAGTATAAGTATTTTTAACAAAGGATGTTGAATGTTCATCTTCAATAGCAGTTCTATTTCTTAACGCTCAGCAAAAATTTCTTAGACAATTGTCAGTATTGCCATTTCTTGAAATCACCACTTTACGTTTTAAAAAAAATATGATAAATGAATCCAAATTTATTTTAAGTGGTATGAAAAACAAGATAATTACCATCATTGCTAGAAGAGTATAATTTCAGAGGTGTTCCTTAATAGTATTTCTTACCATCCTTACCATGACTTTAGATTCATTTATTAATTTATCATTCCAAAAGGTAAGGATCCTTTAAGAAATATCGGTAATGCAATTTCATCTTGACGATATGAAATACCAATTCTTAACGATATGAAATAGAAGTACTACCAATTCTTGACGATATGAAGTAGAAGTACATGTACTACCAATTCTTGACGATATGAAGTAGAAGTACTACCACTATTTATATTGACGTTAAATCAATTAGAATAATAGTTTATTGGGTAGTGATAGCTATCTCTTTCTCTGACCGAGATATTAATTGGGATCCCTTTTTTTTTAATTCTTTTTTTTTTTTTTTTTTTTTGCTGATCACAATCATGACAATGTCGCAAAATTGCTTTAGTCGGTAAAATATCGACCTACAGAATTTACCCAGTTCATGCCTGACTGTGGATAATTAATTCCTCTAACTGAAAATAGTGTTGATGAAAACAATCGTTGATGCTCGAGGAAAAACACAATGAAAACAAAATGCGACGGAAGCAAAGAGTGGGACCCATTTATTGATTATCATTCTGATCAACTATAGTGTAGGGAACGGCCTTTTGAATTAGAGTGTTATTTATTCTACGATGAGAGTTATTCCTCTTCTTTCCATTTTTTTTTTCAATGTCTTTAATAATTGATTCTGAAACTTGTTAGTTAGTGTGCGTTTTGTCTGTCCTGAGCGTGGTTTGTGGTCATGTCATTATTATCGTGTAACAATCTTTCTGGATTTCACAAATTAAAACAAAAAAGTATGTATAGAAGGCAAGAAGATACATAGATGTGTAGCCAAAGAGACAGATTGTTTCTAGTTATTTTTGAAGTACATGTATGAGAGGAATTCAAGAGTCAACCTTTATAATCGTGCTACCACGTTCAGCCACTATGGTAGTATCAAAGGATAAAATATCGTGCAATTTACCTTTTACCATAACAAGAACTCAGCACATCCTTTATTTTAAAAAAAAAAAGAGACTTATTTTGTCTTCGAAATTTAGCAGACAAAATGGCGAAGCTTTAGGGGACGGACCAGAACAACGGAAATATACAAACACTTCCCTCGCGCACCACTCCTTGCCCCGAGTTGAATAAACAACCTCGTGCACTCAGAATGGAATTCTGGTTTGACTTAAACCATATCTTTCTAATTTCCTGAGGAATAAAGCGGTGATTGAAATTATAATGCAGTATATATTAAAATCTTATATACAGCCCTGGAAAAAAATTATTAGACCACCTCCATTTGGGGGTATATGAGAAGTGTTTAGTCCATTGTCTATGGAAGTAGGAAAATGATTATCAACAGCTAATTCATAATTAATGGAGTACTACTAACTAGGACAATTACTCCTATGACTTTTAACCCAGGACACTTACCAGTATGACGACTACAGCCTGAACAAATTTCCCCAGACAATAACCACACCCCTTTTTTTCCTATGAGAAAGAGTATTTGGACCACCTAATAGACTATAAATGTCTGAGAGGATGAATTGAAAGTGTTACTTCTCTTGGTCTGAGCACCATGGCCTACTAATTATTCCACTGAGACCATTTTGTGTTTAACCCTTTCAAGACAATTGACCACATTTTGTGGTTTGGCTCAATAACTTTTGACTCAGAGTTCTAAAAAATATACCAGATGCATGAGTAGAAAGAGCAAAATTTTCTGCACATAATGTGTCCATTTTTGTTGAATAACCGTATTGCATTTGACACCAGGAATTTCAAAAAGGAAAATGAGCTTTAAAATCCTTAAATTGGCAACATACTGAGAGGTTCAATATCATTGTTTTTTTATCGAAATAGGCAATTTTTTCAACTTTCGCCAAAGTTCCTAACCATGTATATTGTTTCAAACACATTACATCTCATTAGAACCATGTAGCATTAAAAGAAAACTATTATTGTTGCCAATTTGAAGAACAAAATGTGATCAATTTAGCCCTCAAATAATTCCTGTCCTGAAAGGGTTAAAGGTACTAGAAAATTATTTTTATGAATCAAGAAAACATTCTTGCAGCATGAATGAGCTGCTGTGGGGAGGAAAAAATGCAAAACCTTGTGGACAGCATGCCGCAAGGCATGACTGCTATCATCAAATGTAGCAAGTTCCACCAAGAGCTGAACAAACTGCCTCCAGAGGAGTGAACATGGTTCTTCCAGACAGTAAGGCATACCTCCTGGACAATTACCCCAAGACCACTTCTGTCAGGACATTTTTTCCAAAACTCCTACCCCTGGAGAATATCCCCGAGGACAGTTAGCCTCTAGAATATTTACATTCTGTTAATTGTTCTGAACGATCTATCCGTTGGGGTGCCCTAAGATGTAATTGTCCTTTAAGTGATAATTGTCCGGGGTTAATTGTCCTAGGGGTAATTACCCTGGCGGTAAATGTCCGAGGGGTTAGTTATGGCACGAGCTAATCGTTTTGGGGAGTAGTCATCCACTCATTATGAGTAAGCTAGTAGAAACCATTCTGAAAATTCAATTACTGATATAGCCAACTCTTGCCATGAAGGCCTTTAAAAGGAGCTGGTCTAATAATATTTTCCAGGGTTGTATGTTACTATTGTTAGGAGTGTGCTGCAACTGCTAAACATGACGGGCCGTCTTGTGTCTTGATTCTTTCATTTATGACACGCAAACACACAAACACACAAACACATATTGCACTAATTTTTCCATCTGTGAGGATGCACTTTTCCACTTGATATTTATTATAAAAAAAAGGATCTCTGTGTTTTATTTCTTTGAGCGTTTTTTTAAATCTGGAGTTAGGAATATTTCTGATGTTCCTCATATTATACATTATTTTCACTTTATTCATTATGATAGCAATAACGATAACTGTTGGTTTATATAGTGCCCTTTTTTCTAAAAAAAAATCAATTACATAGCCAGTGTAGCAGTTTTTACTAATATTTTTTTTAATATATGTTTTTAGATATGCTTTATTTAGTTTACATATAAACACATGGAATGGAAGTGAGATCTTGTATAAAGAATAAATTCCTTCTGCGGTAAATGCCATCATTGTAAGATTAGCTCCCAGTCGTAATATTTTATTGCTTCTGTCGCGAAGTACATATTCAAGGTTATTCATAGATTGTTTAGAATAATACTCTTATATTTGTAATTTTCACATTCATTTAAAAAAATGTTTTATTCTGTGTATCTATTTTTTTTTCGTCATCACTAGAAATCGAGATCATCTACAAGTATGTGGCTAATTGTGACGATAATAAGATAAACATACACACAAACACTTTAACAGTCACCAACCCTTTACTGAAGCATGACAATCTGTTGTACGGGTCACATACTTTGTTCGCATTTGCGTGACGCGTTTAATGCCTACTGAAATGCACAGTTGCATTTCAAATCCACCCTCACCATCACTGTGCCTCGATACGTATGTCTACGCACTACAGGCATGGTGGGGTTTGTGTGTGAGAGGGTGGATGGTGCGCGCGTGTGTGTGTGTGTGTGTGTGTGTGTGTGTGTGTGCGTGTGTGTTCTTTAGGATTTGCATTAAACATGCGTCAGATATTCTGTTCGCCAGAACAATAATAGATGAAGGTCGAATTAAAGTAAAAGAATTATAAGGGCTAGAAAAGCTGGTTGATAAAAACCCTGTTTAACTCACTGAATACAGGATAAGCACAAGCAAACAGCCAGTTGTAGGGGGAAGTGAGGTAATCAGAGTTACGATAGATGGTATAGATCAAGGCAATGTCCTCGATTGTGAATTCTTATCCTTCATCATCAAGTACATTTGCAGTTTACTTATTTTTTATTAGAATGTTTGCAGTAGGGGCGGTGTGATCCGGGGAGCGGGGAACACATCCCCCACCGGAAGTTTTGAAGACTAAAAAAAAAGGAAATGTATAGCAAATAGTTTAGCAACTCCCGGTTCTTAAGTGCTCTAAAATGCAAAGTTTCGCTATTCAATTTAAATTTAAAATGAAAATTTTCTCTACGCTTCCTCGCATACTAGTACTTAAAACTTTAAAATATTGCAGAAGATCTCTGAACTGTAGGTATCATTTAAGCCGAGATTCCCTTGTGTTTTACAATAGACAATGTCAACTCCCGCAGGGTCAGCAATTGAGGGGACGCCGGCCTCCCTGGAAATATTCTAGGGGTTGTTCCCACCCCCCCCCCCCCCTCCCGAAAATAAGAAAAACGTATTTGTGTGTGTGTGTTTCTGTGAATAGTGATTTAGCGCTTTGATTTGCCTGTGCTGTAAAAGGCTGTTCCAAACTGCAGCAAATTTTCTCCCTCTTTTTTTTTTTTTGGGGGGGGGGGTTACCGTCACAACCCCCCCCCCCCGACCGTGACAACAACAAAAAAATAATCGCCGCCCTGGTTTGCAGGGTGAATTTTTAAACTTCTGAGGTAAGCTGAGTTGTACAGCAATATTAATTTTATTTTCAGTTTATTTTCAGTTTATTTTCATATTAACATTCATTTTAGAAAATAGATCTGATTATCAACTAGCATAATGAAAGAGGAGAACCTTAATTGAAGACTGATTTGGCCTTGTCGAGCAAGTCCACTTGATAAGAGTGTTCTTTCATCCATTCGTTCATTCATTCATTCATTCATTTATTCATTTATTCATTTATTCATTCATTCATTCAAACTATTCATGAATTTCAAGAAATGGCTTTTGGAAAGTACGTACATCACAATATTATACATGATTAAAGAGACAGGATTTATTTCTGTAAGGGTAAAACAAATTTTGTGAGCTTTATCACTTTATTTTTTGTGGAAGAATATCATAGTAGCAATGTTAATCATCAGAATTACTCTTGAACTGCTTTCATATTCCAAATATCACTCGAGATATATCAAATATTTGGACTAAAGTCTGATGCCACGTGTTTGTGTAGTCCCATGTACTCATATCTGTGTCGTGGGCTTTTCACTGTTTGTTATCCTCACCAATATGTAGTCAATTCATAAGAAAATGAACATCTTCGTGTCATGCCCCTCTTCCAGATGTGTAAAGGGTTTTCATGCTTGATTACAGTGTGAAAAGTAGCGTAAAGGGGTTTTAAAATTCAATCTCGCCACTTAATATTTTCTCATTATATTTTCTCGCTATATTTTTTTTAATTGTATAAGCAGCACAAATTCACCTCTACCCTACCAAGGTCATAATGATGTTGGCTCGTTTGTTCATTCTTTGGTTAGTTGATGTCCTATCAGTACCCCGACATCCATTAATCAAATCTATCTAGAAAGACGACATTGTGATAATGCTTCTCTCCCTTTCAACACACACACACATACACACCCACACACACGCACCCTCTCTCTTTTTTTTTTTTTTTTACACCCTCTCAATACACACGCAGTAAGGGGACCTAATTGTATACATCTTTTTTAGTATTGCACATATGCTTCTGCTCTACGGTTTATTCCACATCGGAGTAAATTTGTCAATTGTCCTTAAATTTGTATTCGAATCGGCCATGAGCTTCTTAATTGCAGTGAATAATCCATGGTAGGCACTGTCAAAGTGGGGTAGGTTCAATGATGTGGCTTCTCATGAAAGAAAATGCCAAACCTCACTTCATATCAACTAGAATTGCACCAGATTTCACATTTTATATCTAATTCACGCAGATTTCTGGCTTTGTCATCCAAAGTCTTCCCTGAATGTACTATAATGCGATACGGCTCGAAATAAGAAATAATTTTCATGATAAAAAAATAAAGTTACTGAAAAGAAAGATGCCATCGAATGACATGCACTATAACGTGTTAAAAGTGAACAAATTGTGGATGATTCAATATTATATATTGTTCAGTCGATTTGGAAAGCTTTCGGTACTGATTACTTGAATTTTTGAAGTATTCGTTTAATGTTTTATCAGAACCATGGTATCAGAGTGCTGAATAAGTATATGGCCGTACCAAGTGATTCTTGTTGTTCATATCATAAGTGTTTGGTTATGAGGTGTTTTAGTACACGGATTATGATAATGAGAATAATGCCTTTTAACAGCCATTGCAAGTCTTCTTTAGACCGTTAATGGATAGCACGAACGGTTTAGCTTCCATTACGAGTCCCCAGTTATCCCCCCCCCCCTCCCTCCCTCCCTCTCTCTCTCTCTCCCTCACACACTCACACACTACTTCTTGTGCCCCCGCCCTCCCCGTCTATGTCATTCTCTATTTTTTAAATTCCTAATAAATTAAATATGGAAACCACGATGGCCAAATTAGCATAATGAAGCTTGCTTGAATAAATGGAAATAATCATGTCGACAGCAATAAAATGACTGAATAAAACATTATACTGACATTGTAAGATACACATATATGAATATATATATATATATATATATATATATATATATATATGTGATACAAATATCATACAAAGCTATTAATGAGTCTTAATTTTTAAATCTAGTCATGAGCATGGACATATTTTTGTTTACACCAAATAGTTTACGCGTTAACAAGTTTTCATTTAATGTGAAAACAACTTACTTTTAGCTCTAAAAATTTGTTAAATTATTTTTGTCTTTTGCTGATGAGTACCTGTCCTCTTACTCAGGGTACATGACATAGGAAGCGATGCAAGTATAATGGGTACGGTTTGAACAACTTCAACCTCCACAACCATCTTATGCAGTCGTCTCAAGATATTATGACTGATCAGTTACCATGGCGACGAATACCCTCTCTCTCATTCCTCTCTCTTTTTCTCTCAATCTATCTATCTCTTTCTCTCTGGATGGCATCCCTGTCCGTTTTACTCTTCTCTTTCTTCTTCAAAGTTTAGAAGCAAGAGGGAAATCTTCACCGGTGACGTCAATGCACCCTTCGTCCTCCCGGGGTATTTTTACAACGAGTTAGACTCGTGTGCCAGACCCCGTTTGATGCCTTATGCGGCTGGACGTTGACATTTCGAACGCGGTGGTGATTTCCACTAGTCATTAATTCATCGAGGCTGGATGATGGCGTCTAAAACATAAAATGAGTGAGGAATTTCAATCTTCACCGCTTACTACATTTCAGTTGGTGTAGTTCCAGCCTAATAATTATTTCTCTATCTTTAATTTCATTAAATATATATATATATATATATATATATATATCAAAATGTTCCTATATGTTTAAGAAAGAAAACAAAGCTCATAAGATATATATATATATATATATATATATATATAAATTTATATATATATATATATACACACACATATCTTATACAATGAGCTTTTATTGTTCTTTCATAAACATTAAGGAACATTTTGATAAGTTTCTATACCAAACAGATATTCCTGAATACAATATTACAATATTACAATATTACAGTAAATGATTTATGTGACGTTATGAAAGAATATTCTTCTTGAAAATGAAAGGTATTATTCTTTGGAAAATATACAAAAAAGCTTTAATGATAAGTAAGTTTTAATGATAAGACATCACAACCTCATGGCTGAGTTTCCGATTTATCTCAAAAGGTAAGACAGCGATCTTTTTAGCAGGAAACGCTTTCTAACTTATTTTTTGTTTGACTTTCCTGAAAGCATTCTTTTAATCTGTTTCTCTAATTATTCTGCTTTAATGAGAGCAAATTATACTAGGGCCATTATTTGTAGTTCAAACGGCTACACGTGTATTTTTTTTTTTTGTAATTTGTTCAATTTCTAAACGCTTGTGTGGTTCGTTTTGTTTTATTTTGTTTCGTTTTGTTTGTTTTTTTGCTCTGTCTTATTTTTATCCATGTATACAGGACCCTGTTAAGACAATACCTGGGCACCGGTTGGGTATAGGTCTTCAGGCTTAAAAAATACATGACAAGTATTTTCTTAATTAGAAATATAGATCACGTGGTATAGAGAAGATATCCAAAATCTAACGGGAAGTTTTTAGTTTTTGCTTTTTTCTATAAGGACCATTACTCTTTAACTGCATTAAAAATTCTGTCATTTTTGCGTTATATTTTGTAAATTACATTTTGTCAAATTTCCGTGGTAAAATGATTATTATATGATATGTAAAAAGTATTTTGTCTTCATGCTATTGTATCCTATTTTGTTCTATCACAAGCGCATAAGTTAAGGAAAACGCGATGTTGAAATGAGGCAACTATATAGAATTCGTTTGTTTTCAGACACATTCTGATTTATGTTGTTTTCTTGGTTACATTGTTACCCCCGTCGTAGGCCTACATTGGATATATCCAATGGATATTTTCTACTTCTCAATACTTCAGTCATGTAGTCATTCAAGTTGAAATACGGTATATCAAATACAGAATTGGTTTGTCTATCAGCAACATTTAGGATTTCATGTTGATTTCTTGGTCGCATTGCTACCCGTTATAGGACTACTTTGGATTTATTTTGTATTTTGATTTTGTAAATTATATATACTATGTGGTCAGTCAGGTAGAAATTTTGCAGGTTGTGCACGAACCAAGCTGTAGAACTTTGAAAGCAGTTGAAACAAAAGTTGAAAAATAATATTCAATGAAAATAGAGGAGATATACACGAGACACCGTGAAAGAATTAGGTTGGCGGTGTAAGTATAATAACAGTGCCTTTGCAAACTGAATATATTTTAGATTTGTTGTAATCATTTCCTTATTTTAAAAGAATGAACAGAAATATACAAATATGCACATGCACAATCCATGAACCCATTTAGGTTCTATAAAAGATAAGTAATCTTCACAGGTATTAAGAATTATATGCAACTAAGAAACATTAAACCCTATGCTATTTTCTTTCTTATTTATTGCTAGAGCTCTCCTGAATCACCCCCCCCCCCCCCCCCCTCCCTTCCAGCATGCATCGGTAACATAATCCCCAATCTTTAACTACTATCGCGCTTGGTTTGCTATAACGTTTCGCTCTCAACTTTATGGAAATTAAAGAACGCGGGGGAAAGACGTCTTAAGTTTCAAAGTCAAGCTCAAGGTCACTCATAATTTGATGACGTCATGAGATAAGATCCCTCCGAGTTCGTGTGTAAAATTGGTATCTTTCAGCTCAAGTGCATTCGTGTAGGCTTCATTTCGAAATCCGGAGTTGTTTTTCTTTTATCCTTCATGGGTTGGTTTAATTTGCATGTCCTTTCAAGAATTATTTTTTGTAGGAAGGCCTTCGAATTTGATATTTGAAGGATTATTGTTTCGGTCTAAAAATTATTTATTTGATGGGAGTCAATACATTTATATTGGCGCACTTGAAAATACACCCACGCGTATTTGGCTTAGTTTCTATCTGTTTGATTCCAAGTGAGCTGATTATTCATTTAGCATGGCTGAGCTGACTCGAATCAATAATTTGTCTCCTTTATTATCCAAAACATGTCCAGAGCAGCATTAATATAATATGTATAACAGTGGCAGTTCCAAGATTCCTTCGCAAGGGGGCTGGGGCAAGTCCCCCAAAAGTATCTGACAAGCAACATCAGTTTGGGTCTAAAACTTGTGCCAGGTGGGGGAGGGGGTAAATAATTTTCTAGCATTTTTTTCAATGTCAGAGTGAGTTCTGCCGGGGGGCAAGTGACCCCCCCCCCCCCCCGGATCTTCGCTAAAATATATTTTGTATTTTTGCGTTTCATAGGAGGAGAGATGTATATTATTTCAAATGTAAATATAATTGATAAGCCTTTGTATCGCTGTAAAAGATGTCAAAATGAAAATTTCAAAATAATTTTTGACTTCCCTGTGGACTTTTAAAAATTTTGCTCAATATTTCCTCGAATTCGTTGTACATATCTCTATCCACTATTTGATTTCCTTTTCATTGATTTTGTATTTATAACATATTTTAAAAAAATATGTTTTAGGTAGTGAAGCATGCAGAATAAAATGCTCTGTGACGGGATTTGATTCGTCAAGTATAATACATTGAATGAATAAGGAACGTGATCGATAAAAGGAATACCTCGACAGGGTTGCTACATTGGAGCTTAAGATGCTTGATCGTGTTGATTGTTCCAGTGGAGTCCTTAGAATATAAACTGATTATATTCAAAGACATTCTACTTGATCAGTATGATTAGTGTGCGATTAAAAAAAAATACACAAACAAGAAATGATATGTAAAAACTTTTTGAAGATATATTTATGTCAGTAAAAACTTGATATTAAGGGACTCATCTTTGGATACTGATACAGATACAGATGTAATTCAATATTGACATGTGAATATATATATATATATATATATATATATATATATATATATATATGTGTGTGTGTGTGTGTGTGTGTGTGTGTGTGTACATATAAGTACATTTCCTACTTTAAGGCGAATCCTAACAATGCGCTTTATTTTGTCACAATAGAAATTCGACGTTAAGGCGAATCTGAACAATAGGCGGAGATAAAAAGATTCGCCTTATTGTCACATGTAAAGTTATTTATTACATATGTATGTGTACATATTCATTTTAAGTTTTATTTCCACAATCCGATAAAAGATACATAACAATCAAGAGACAAACAAGAATACAACATAAGCATAATATAACAGATAGTGGTGGGATTTACATAGGCCTACAGAACAGGAACTAAGTAATAATAGAATTCAATATATATATATATATATATATATATATATATATATATATATATATATATAATATATATATATATATATATATATATATATATATATATATATATATAGTTGATTTAAGCTGTAATGGTTTATTATTTCATTTCTTTCACATTGTATTATATTTATTTATATATTTATATGTATATTTCCTTACACTTGTATATATATATATATATATATATATATATATATATATATATATATTATTTAGAAATCCCCAAATTATATCCTGGATACTAAAGTAAAAAAAAGTAAAAAAAGAGCTTCGAATTAAGCCACCCCTTTAACTACGACAATAACAAACTTACCATTTCTTGTATGGTAATTGTGAACATTTTGATATACTACTAGTAAAATCGCAATTTGATTCGATTTGATTTGATTTATTGACTGTTTTTAATCATATTAACATAATACTGTAGTGCATAACATAAAATGAATACAATAACAATAATATATAACAATGATGTTTTTCCATATATAGGGACACATAATCAAATGTCAATAAGTTTTAAAAAATATGATGCACAGATATTGACCTTTTAAGTGATATTGAAAACAGTTGGACATATTTAGAAGCAAAGCTTGTATATTATATGTCCTGGAACTTATATGACTTAATCACGATTGGGTCGTTCAATAATATTAAATTCATAAAGCATCATTACGAGAAGCGAATTATTGATAAGAAAGAATTGATAAGTGAGTTGAGGTAGAAGGACTATTGCCTCAACCCATAAGAAAAACTAAAGTGTGAAAGTAAAGTGGAAGTGGAAGTAAATAATATAGTATATCTTATGCACATTGTTTGATACAAGTTCATTTGATCTTTGATCGAATTTTGGTTAAATCTGTGTAAGATTATGTTTGCAAAGGTGCATTTATAAAAAATTAGGAAAGGACCCTTTCCCATACGGTTAAAACTAGTATTCCAAATACTATTAACTTTACTAGTTAAACCCTATAAACGAATCTAAAATTTCAAGCAATCAAAACCTAAAAATGAAAGAATATTACGTCACTACAATAATTATATAAATAACTTATCACATGATACACGCAGTACAGTTAACATCTATTATACCAAGGAGTGATAACTCCTTGATTATACATGTAGCAGGGTTCAATGTGTAACAGACCCAATGCGACGAGAAGAAGTGACATCACATAGCGCCCCCTACTGTGAATATTTTTGCATTGATCTTGGGCTTCTAGATGGGAGCAGTGGGCAGAGAGCAGGAGGTAGGGGGCAGTCGCTATCAAATGATTTCGTTATTTTCTAATATCTTAACGGAGCATAATTTCTTCTTGATGCCCTCTCCCCATCCTATCCTAGGATAGATCTACGCCACTTCAGCAAATGTGTGTTGACAGTAACCTTCATCTTTCCTCAGATAAGTGGTTTTAGTGAAAAAGAAAATCACTGAACCCTAGATTAGTGAAATTGTTTAAAAATCAGACAAAGAATGAGAAAGTTTATGATGCGTTTTGGTTGAAGTTTAGATCACTAATGATATAGAGAATCTCCCATCGGCAGTGCAATTATGATACATGTCCCATTTGTTTTGTACACAAAATACTGAAAATAGTCGTTTGCTCAATCATTATGACTTGGAACAGGTCCGTAGCTGCGGGGGAGTACTAGACCCTATAGCATGCTGGAAAAAAAAGAGATGAAGAAAGAAAATATGGAGAGAGAGAGAGAGAGAGAGAGAGAGAGAGAGAGAGAAAGAGTAATGCGTATTACATCCTAGAAGTAAGATCGTGCCACGCCCCCCCCCCCCCACCCCCATGCTAGGAACCATATTACGCCACTGATGGGGAAGATCAAATGCATTGTAGCATTAAGACGGAAAAAAGATAAGGTTTAGAGAAAACAAATTCGTACCCAGCAAAAGGGAGAGTTATCCATGTAGAACATCACACATCAGTGACATCATGACCGATCTTTTTTTTGGGGGGGGGGATGTTTAATTTGTTTGTTTGTTGTTGTTTTTTATTATGTTGTTCTTTATTGATAGTTGTTTATATTTATTAATCATCTATGATTCTTATTCCAATATTTCTGAAACTTTCAAAGAGTTGTTTTCTTAATTATCTGTTAAAATGCTATCTCTGAAATAAAAATGTTTTATGTTAATAAATTTTGTTCAAATTAAGCACTTTTAGACGATTGATTTCAAGAAGCATCTTTACACTTTATGCAGGGGCCCATTTTGTTCACACGCATACTTCGATACCATTAAACCAGCAGTTTGACCTATGCATCGTTTATCATTGATCTTCGTCCATCGCTTATTTTCGAGCCGAGTGCGTACGCCGCACCCCAGCGCACTCGCTCGCTCGCACTTCGGGTACGATTTTTCCTTCTATTCAGGATTTCGCATGCCCCAACAAAGAACACCTCGGCCAGTCAATAGTATCACTCCGTGCATTTAGTGAGTGAGGACGCACCGCGTACGCTGCTGTACCTGTTGATAATTCTTGATAGTTATCAAACTCGTAATATTGCTCTGTTTTTACGTGCCAAATACAATTTTGTGCCAGTCACTGTCAGTAATTATTTAATTTGAAGTCAAATCGTGAATGAAATTTTTCTACTGGATTCGATGTGTGGACTTCAGAAAGATTTCACTGGATATTATTAGGATCAAACTCGATAAACGTCGTCTGCTAGTCGTATTTCGTGTTGGGTGTTTTCATCAGTTTCTCTGCGAGGTTTCACAACTGATCACACCTCGTATTACTTAACCCATAACCGACAGTTTGGAATGCAAGCTTTCATCACTCGTTTCTCTCTTCGTTAACGAAGCTACGGACCGTGCCAAAACTCAAAATGACTCCATAAATTTTACTCCTCCTCTACTCTCTATCCGTCGTGATTTACTAGGACCATACTATCTGGAATATAACAATCAATTTCTCACAGGGGAGAAGGCGTTTATACTATGGAATTTAGTCACCAGCGACATAACCCGAATAACGTTGGAAGTGTATTGATCGAGCCTCCCAGCAAACTTTCCCAGACGTCGATCCACAGCCCTCGAAAGACGACACGATATCACGGTGGGCGATGCATGACATCGAGCACACAAACAATGGATTGGCCAATGACCTATGATGAACTGGACGATTCTTTTGGTATGTCCGTCAAGGATATTGAATACCTGGACTCGGACGAGAGCTCGTCCTCGGATTCACCTGATAGCGAGGGGACGACGACATCGGCTGTGTCGGCACTCGATGCGAAGAATCGCGTCTCTAGGCCCAAGACCTTAGACCTAAGGCGGGAGGTACTGGTCTACCGTACAGCCGCTCCAACTCTCCCTCGCGAACATCTCAAACTGAGGTCAACCCGTAGCCTGGAACCTACGCCGTCGGCTCGGGATTCCTGTAAGACAAATGGAGCTATTAAATACAAAGAGGAACCCGCATCAGGGCGTGGCATGACCACGACTGGTGCAGAATCTAGTCCTGCTTTGGTCCAGACATCGACAGCCTTGCAGCTGCCTAAACCTAAACAAAAGCTGCGTGCTGTCCGGTCACTGGACACGACCCTCCTGCACAAACAGGACAACACTGACCATGGCAATGACTCTGACCATTCCGCCAAATCTACCGGGGATTCCTACAGCCCATCCCCTTCTACCAAGCGTCGATTCCCTTACCTTCAGAAACTGGCCGCCAGCATGCGGGTTGGTGGTCATCATCACCATCATCATCACAGCAGTAGCTCCACGGGGAGTTCTCCAAGTCCTATCTGTGAGAGTCCCGATGGGGCAGTCTTTGATGATAGTCCCTTCTCTCCCTCCTCACCCAACCACCTAACCTCTAAATCGTCCACTGATAGCCTCACATCTCCTTCTTCTCCCTCAGTAATGCACCGGATGAAGCTCCCCGGCTCGCCCAGTCAGAAACTCAACCCCAAGAAGCTATGGCGTGGCAAGGGGCACCACCATCATCATCATGGCAAGCTGCAGGCTGGCCAAGTCCTCACCAACTCTTTCTGGGCACCTGTGGTAAGTACTTTCTTTTTTTTCATGAGTATTCATGCATGACGTACGTACCTGTTAACATGGTCAATGTGACCCTGAGGCAGACTAGTGAAGAGGGGTATCGCCCGTTTCCCACGAGGTGTCATTTGGAGAAGAAGGACTGCGTCATTGACTGGCGCGAGCTTTGACGCACCATGAGAGAGTGATGTCAACAACAAAAAAACCAAAAAAACACAAAAAAATGCAAAATTAGCGGTGCAAACACTGCTTTGAATTACTAGTTAATGACGCAACCGAAATGACGTGTGCTACCATGGAGCAACCGCCCTGGCGAGACGATACCTAATGGCGGTTTTATTTTCTTGACCACAAATTGCTTTTTAAGTGCCTATATTCTTTGCGGTGTCTTGATGAACAAAAAGCAAAGTAAAATCTCTCTTTTAAGGAAGTGATTATCTCGGTTTCATAATGGCACCGTTTACAATATCTACTTCACCACAGATCTACATTTTGTGATTTTATTAAATTCGTGACAACGATTTTTAATCATCAGCATTTCTTTTGAAAGAGAGATATTATGGAATGTTTCAGACGATTTTATACAAAATGGAAACTTTATTTCACACCTCTTTATTAGTCTGTCTACGTAGGTTACATGGTTTGTGGAGTATTTTTTCGATGATAGACTTATTTGAATTATCACAATGCAGTTTTGTAAAAGTATTTGAAAATATTCATGTGGCGAAGCTGTCAGTTATAGAAATTTTCATTGAATGACCAAGCGCGTTATCTGATGGTTATCAGAAGTGACTGAAAAGTGTATTTTCAGTTCAATATTTGGCTTAACTGGCTACAGACGTTAAATGAAATCTTGATGAAAACGTACAACAAGCTTAGCAATAGGCAAATAAAATTAAGGAAATGAATTGACCATGCATTGACGACTAGAGCACGTGGACCAAAATATTGTGCTTTTCAGTGTATGTTGCCAGCAAATTTCACGAGTATTTTTACATTTTGCTTGTCCAAGTGAGAATCCCTTCAAACTTATGTCTTTCAAAATGCAGTTCCATTAGCTGAACTCAAGAGTAGCTTTAACGTGTTTAATACCTCTGTAACAAAGCCAAACCGACACCAAACAGACTATACTAATAGATGATGATGTAGAAAAAAATTTGTGTATACTGTGAGGTTTTGGAATCATCAAAATGATAAGAAATTGAGTCAATCTTGCTAAAGGTCACATGCACTGCGTGTTCGGGACTACACACATGATTATGATGATGGAAGTAAGTCCCAAAATTTTCAGCCATTTCTCGTCATATTTTGAATAAGACAGCATTTGAAGAGCAATCCTTTTCAGAAAAGATATATTCTATGATATTTCCAAAGTGACATAAAAAAGACTGAGAAAGCTCACTAATTATTTTACATCTATACCAGAACTCAACCATCTCTTTAGACTTGTAGACTTGTAAAGTGTGATCACTAGAGCCTGATATTACCCTCATTGATTGCCGACACATCATGTTGATGATATCGATCTATGATTAGCCCTGCTCTGATTACATCGGTATGGTGTGTCTTTGAAAGCGATGACGCTTCTCAACAAAGTCAGTCATTGAAAATGTGGAAGTGAGTGACCATCAATGATGTATGTCGAGTAAGAATCGAAATTACCATAGCAACGCTTGCCGTCAGCACCACCTTGGGTCACGACTTTTCAAACAAACGTTTGCTTTTTAATAATGGTCAGAAATGGAAAACTTAGTCTGAATTTATTAGTTCTCTTTTGACTATAGTTCACATCGAGACTTGGTTAGGGGGACCGTATACTTTTCCTTTGTCATAAATCAGGACTCCATACTCTAAAAAACAATCTAGTCAAATCTGACTAGAATCTATTCAGATTTGACTAGAAAAACTATTCCCACAGGCACCTGCACGATTCTAGTCGAAACGACTAGTTTAGGGTTTGAAGTGAACATAATCCTTGGCAGAATGAACAGAATCATTGTCAGAATGAACAGAATCATTGTCAGAATTACTAGAATCTGATTAAGAAAATGTGATCAGGCGATCTGGTCAAAAAATGACTAGACGTTTTTTAGAGTGCACACTAACCATTTTTCGCAGAAGGTCAGGAGTGACATTTTTAGGGTTTGTATGCATGGACCCCATGTTAAAAGTTGGGGATCCAGATTTAGATTTTCGGCGCCCATGTGTTCTGTGCTTAAATTCAAAATTAAACCCCCTTTTTAATAGAAGTTTTTGTGCGTTTGGGTCCGCCTCGATTTAGTTTACCGACGAATACTATTTTCCCTATTTCTACTTTTCTTTCACCGATCGTTCATTGAACCAGGTCACTGATTTGTTGTTCTAGATTCTCTTTTTAGGTGTCCCCATGCATGTCGCCATTAACCTAGTTTAGCTTTAACATTGTGTTCATTTCTTTGTATTTTTTGCTTCTTAAAACCCAAAGTAAGGAATGATAATGATCGCCATGGGGTACACTCAAGGAGGATGAAATCTCGAAGAATAAGAATGAGTACCAACGATTACAATAATGATAATGATTGTTAATTTATATTACCGGTACGCAAATACTGTAAAGACGAATTATAACAATATACAATATATGATTTAATCCTGCTAATAATGTTTTATTTGTGTCATTTGTAGCGCCCATGTAGATTTCATAAGTTGATAACCTATTAATTCCTTTCAACTGTTAGATGATATTTTAAATAATTGAATTGTACCCGAAAGGATATTTTCAAAATCAAACGGATCCGCAGTGAATATTCTGAGGTTATCTAATTGCATTAATTTCGTGTTGATAGTTCGTAGCACGGAAACAAATAATAGAATCTGCAACAATTTATACCTCTTTTACTGTATAGCTAACAAGGCCTACAGATTATGTGTTTAGTGTCTATCCCATTATTTTTTTCAAGAGATTTCTTTACTCTTCTTTATTTGTTATCTTTACTCTTATCATCAACTTTAGACCCTTGATGAATACTGCGAAAGAAAAGTTCTAAAAGTGTGCGTAATTCCTCATTGGGGATTAATTTTCATTTTAATGGGCAACTACTGGAATAAAGAACACAGTTAGGCATTTCAATGAATCAATGAAGGGGCTTTAATTCTCATTATCGGAAAACATGCATTTTTACTCTACATCTCGTGATGAACTAAAAGCAAGTTTGCAATTTATCACTGTCTGCATTTTGATTGCCTCATAAGCCTCAACCACTTTTTTATGGATCCTCCAGAAACAGGCGAACAAACACGTCAGACGATCAGATTGAGATGCTTTTCCCGCGCTTTTCGTTCCTCACAGGGATTGCCCCGTATATATATATATTAATATTAGATTCATTCTTTTCTTGTTCAGCCACCCACCCTTCTACTATTATATCACCGCCTCTCCCTTCTGTTTGGGAGTAGATGTAGATGTTTTTCACGGAACTGACCTCAAGATTCGACAACAGTGGCAACAATATTTGTTACGCAGGGGCGTCACTAGAGGGGGAAAGTAGGGTGTGACACCGGTGACACGACATTTGCTCCTGCGACGTTTGCTCCTCCGTCCATATCTCGAAAGGTCAAAGGTTAAGGTCAAGGTCATGATTTGGTTTTTTGTTCAGGACAATATGAAGATAAGGATTAGGGTTAGGGTTAGGGTTAGGGTTAGGTTTAGGTTTAGGATTAACATGGCAAAGTTAGACCGGAGCAATTGTCGCAGGAGCAAATGTCATGGAACCGTGACACCATCATTCAAAACTTTCTATATAGGGAAACTTTCTTGAGGTAAATTTTGATATTTTTTTCAGCCTTGTCGGCAGATTCTGACTTTTGCCTTGTTGAATATTTTTGGCCAACAAGTCAGCAAATTTTGTCCAAACCTCTCCCTCTCTTAAAATAGTCTTGCAACATTCCGGTATGTCTATATCTTTACGATCAATTAATTCATTTTAAATTTTTCACGTTTACTATTTTTCCACGAAGATAATTTCTAGGCCAAAATCAAAACAAAAAACCCACCGCATTAATGACGCTGAAAACCCACGAATGTGCAGTTGAAGACCTATATACCATTATTGCCCCCGCGTTTGAGAACGTTTGAACACCATATTTTTACCTTCTTCCTGTTTACCCGACACGGAAATTTAAAATATTGCTCGATGCGACAACAAAAAATTATCAAATATCGTCAACAATAGGAAATAACCGTCGCTCGAGAGGGGAGAAACAGTTAGATAAATCAAAAGCGTGTGTGTAAATAAAAGCCCATTCTGCGCGAGAGTCGTCGTTTTCCCCTTGATTAAATTCCCGCCTGAAATTGTCGACCCAGAAATGTTATTTTATTGAAGTAAGGGGTAGAAGAGACCTTGATGGCTGATGAAATAACTGGTATTTGTTCGGCTGACATGCAACATCCATCAAATTCACGCGCCTTAAAGATTGAAGACGGGTTTAAAGGTAAAAATTTTGAAATCCTAATGTCAAAGAGAGGAACGATATTTGCCGGAGGAGAGGATTAATTGAAGATGTCTTCTTTAGTGAGGACGATTCGGTGTTCGGGGCGATTCGGTATACAGGTGCGAAGATTTTGCATTGCAGGAAATTGATTTAACTCCATCATGTCGTATAAATTTAATAGATTAAAAATAAATCACGCTCTTACCGATTATTCGAAAGTTTCTAAAGTTTCAAAAGTATATACATGTAGGTCAATATTTCACAATTAAATTGTAATAATTGAATATTTTCGTGCTTTAAGACTGCGTTGCGAGAACAATTTCAGCAACGGATGGTAGTGTACCTTTAAAGGAGACATATTGACTTATTTTATGATACGGAATAAAGAGACGTCTGATATTCAATTTGCCCCTGGTTTATTGCAGATGTCTGAGAATAGGCTCTCCGCTGATAATGTTATGATTCTGAATAACATTAACCAAATGCAGGTGCACTAGAATGTTTTTTGAAATATCTACTCTCATCTGCTCATATGGAACTGCAAGTTGTTAATAGCTAGGAAGATTTAATGATTAAATTCAGAATGAAGATTTTAAAAAGCCCTGAAATATCTATCGTCAGTAATGACAAAAGTGATACACCCACGCCAGCCCCAAAACTCTTGATAAGATTGAAGACATTCCACTAAATTTATGTATCAATGTCCACTCACTTCTTCAGCATTCACCTCCCAGTGGCACCACTTCCAGAAATCGAAGAGAAATATCGTTACTCTACGAGACACTTGGGAAATAGTTTTTTTTTACTGACAATGCTACAAGCTTACCTATTCAAATAAGGCTGCAAATAGGAAAAGTACTGGACATGGAGCTATAAGGATAGGCAGAGGTTTGCAACCAAAAAAAGTGTTTGCAAAAATCTATAAGCCAGTTCGTATTTACAATTTGCGCATGTGCAGATAAAGGTCATTATTTGTACCGATTACAATTGACCTTTGCACGCTTTCATTTTGTACGCACCATGATGCGCGCACCAGTATGATTTTACATGTTAAACAAGTAGCGCGTCCACCAAAACAGATGTGCATACGCTTACAAATTGGGGTCATTTCAGGGTAGTTTGTACCATGTACTAATTGCGAACTGGCTTAATTACGAGCAGCAATGCAAATACTTGAGAAAGAGAAATAGAGTCAGAGGGATGAATATAAAGCAAATGACTTCCTCTTTTTAACAAAATACTGTTACAGTATATACTGTACATTCATTCCTCGGAAGAAAACTATTGTCAAAGTCACTTCCTACGGGAAAATAGATAAATAGAAATAGAGAGAGAGGGGGAAAAAAAAAGAAGAATCCCCCGGTTGAAAAAAAAAATCTAAAAAGAAAAAAAATGACATTGATGAAGCGGTCGTTATTATTGTTACCAATCGATCATGTTTTAGACGGTTTCAGACTATTCATATAATACCGCATATAGTTACAATGAATAAATTTGTTATGCTCTGCGTCCCATTTTATAAGAATAGACGTATTGCTTTGAGCGAAGGTTAGCCTGATTTTCAAAATCTAACACTTTATGTGTGAACAATTATAAGAATTAATCCTGTGCTTTGAGCGTGAATTTGAAATGAAGTAACTTTACAAGAGTGACAAAATGAATTGATCTCATTTGAAAACAACTGCACTGTTCGACAAGGACAGATGTATGCAAATAATCAGAACATGTATAATAGGACTAAATGTAGTGTCTGACACAATAAAAGCATGTATAGTGTCTACAGTGACTGTCGGATTAAAATGCCTCACCAAAATACGACTGATTTATCTCGATGTCAATATGTTGTTAACAAGATTAATGTACCTCTTATTTGTACTAGAGAATCAACTGCTCTTGGTATGCATGCAACTTTACATAATTTCACAATTCATGGTACGCTGGCATACTCTTTTGAATACTAGTATAATAAACACATTGAATACCAGTCATTTTCTGCATAATTGCTATGTCAGATTGAATTATTCCAAGCTACCGCGCACGACACTGCACTCCTCCAACAAAAAACATACATGTTGTGTTGTTTATATTTATGTCAATTTCCTCTTCTGTTTATTGGTGTATATCTCTCTTTGACCACCCTCAGTAGATACGTACACAGCAACGCTTGATAAGACGAGTCAAAGGTTAACAAAGGTTTGACATTGACTGTCGTATTCAACTATCCAACTCGACCTTTGATGCAAGCTTGTCAGACCAACACACACAATTAACTGAACGCCGCTAGCCTCTATGAAATAATCATATTTACATCCTATTTTATTGATATATAATTGATATTACTTTTAATAACTGTCATTAGTATAGAAGAACTCTCTTTTAACCACCCCACCCCCTTTTTTTATTTATTTATTTATTTATTCATTTTTAATTTAGGGTGGGGGGATGTTTGGTGCCGGTCAATACAATGTAAATGTTCAATTTACTAGCATCCGTTGAGCATAATCGCTATTTATTTTTATGTAATCCAATAGTCATTCCCGTAAGATAACATCTTGAAGAGGAGTTGGCTGTTGGATTAAGCGTCACTTGTAAGCACTTAGTATTCAAATTTCATCAAGTATTTTTTCTCAAAAACTGACATTTTCAGAAAACTGGGCCCGTTATAAATGTAGGCCTAATCATCTCATATCATTAACCTAAAGTTTGATGTTGTTAAATAAAAGAAATTAGATAATTTATACATTTCCTTGCAAATCTTCATACACCCTACGTCGTGTACCGTACGTCTATTATGTACATTCTTTTCAGTTAGTCGTGTAGAGAACACATATTTTCATCTCTAAGGGAGATATAATTTATAAAGAAGGATGTCGTTGCTGTGCCACAAATTCTCTCCCTTGATGTTTTTTGCTATCATATCATTCATAAACAACTCTAGTTTTACAGCGCGTTTCAGATAGCACAACCTCACAGTAGGATGCCCGGATGAAGTTACCTCATAGCCTCAATATCAGTCGGCTGAATAAACTTGTCTTATTCATATTCAATCTTGCTATGCGTTTTCAACTGGACGGAATTCACCGAAAATATATTACACATTCATGTATTCACAAAGGAATGTCATATTCCCTTTTGATCATCATGATTAACCAAATCGGTGGTATTGGGAGAATGGGGCGAGGTTCCAGAAAGCAAGTCTTATGTAAGCCTCAGACACTAATGCTTCCATTCTTGAACTATATTACTTTCCTGTACATTTCTTTTTGATATTCTTTTCTTTGTTCTTTTTTCTTTCTCTGTGTGTCTGCCTCTCTCTCTCTCTCTCTCTCTCTCTCTCTCTGATCCCCTTCCTTTACATTCCTCCACTTCATCTCTTTCCCTCTCCCCCCTCCCTCATTCTGCTCTCAGATATACATCACATGTCACTCCTCCACCTTTTTTTTTTCAGTCGTTATCATGGTTATGTCATCTTGGGCGCCTCCCTTCTCTCCCAATCGTTCTCCTCCTCTTCATCATTCAAAAAAAACATTCTCATATCCCTCCATCCCTCTCCACCCAACTTTCATCGTTCATGTTCACTCTCCTCCTCTCACACTCGGCGCCTCAGCACCTCGTCATGATCGATATGTCAAAACAAAATGGCGGCCTCCAAGAAATACAGGGACGGTAATGAGCAAATGCTCTCAGACATGTTTATAACCAGGGTGCAGGGAGTTCACATCAGTCTGCGATGCTTTGACCTACGTGCATCTTAACATAAACCAATTTCTTCGAACTTTTGCCTAACCTTTTCCTAAATGTTGACGGTGAGACGACGTGTTTAATCATGATTATAATGTAATGAACCAACATTCATGTAAAGCTACCTGACATGAGACTTGGCAGACCTCATCCCAGTGGCGTAGAAACGGGGGCATGGGGGCATGTGCCTCCCGCCCCAATCGAATGGAGAAAAAAGGGGAAAACGAGAAAAATAAGAATGTGAAAGAGAGAGGGTGAAAAAGACGAGAAAAGAAGATGGCAGGACCCCCTCCTGTACCCTCTTTCTAAGCCGTGGCCTTGCTTAATATTCGAATTTCATTCACCTCGTAAGACCGGTGTACCCCCTCCCCATAATTCCAGTGCCCTCCTAATAGCTGGAGTCACGCTACGCCATTGCCATCCCCATGCCATACGAATAAAATCAAAGATGTCTTCGATCTGGCAGAATTGGGGCACCTCTGGGACATGTCAGTTCCCGGGCTTACCGATAGTTCGAACTTTATGTTTTACTGTAATAAATGAATCCATATCCGTTGAAAATGTTTGAAAAAGGGTGTTGCTTTGGATAGGTTCTAAGGTAATGGAGGCTTATTGCTATATTGCTGTATACTTTTTGTGTACGTTTTCAGTAAATCGTTGATTGGCAGCCAGTTCATTAACATTTTACTTCCTTCACGTGCCCTCTAGCTGATTCATGACTTTTGGTCAGGAAAGGTTGCGGAAATGACCATGATGATACCAAATAATATTACATCACCAGGTATTCGGACCATAGCTATGGAGGATGCCCTGTACTCTGTCAACGAAGAAGGAGTAAATTGAAATGATTACAGGGTAACCCAGAAGCTGCTATCAACAGGAAGGTTGATCATTATTACGTAAGAACTAGTTTTCATCATCATCATAGTGACCCTCGTACTAAGACAAGTTCACGCTCTCTTTATAATCAGCCTTCTTCAATTCAAATTCATAAATGTTTACTTTAAGTTTTTTATAAAATTCTTCAATTATTTCTTACAACTCTTACAACTATTTCTTTTACATGTATTAAGTGGCATAGCCTTGATCTAGCCTGGTGTAGTTGTGAAGGGGTGCCGAACTTACATGGTAGAGGTAAAGGGGGGTAACAGGGTTATTGATGTAGGGGGTGTGGGAGGGCGTTTCGTCATCCCCTTTTCAAGTTGTCCCCCCCCCCCCTCCCTCTTCCTGTATTTTCTTCCTCGTTCCTTCCCTGTTCTTCCTTTTTTTTTCCTTGCTCCCATACCGGTAGTGAAAATGCTGAAAATATATCAGAAGGCCAGTGACTACATCAAATAAGACAGGGTCAGAGTTATGAGAGCAACAAAATGAATTATGGAGCTTGGGTAAAGCAATCGCATCAGTGTAAAAAGGGGATAACGCCCATGTATTGTCAATGAGCGCTATCCCCTTTTTACACTGATGGGACGTATTGATTGAATTATCAAGATAAAAACAACAACCAAACCACATCATTGGAAAAAAAACGTGGAATAATCGAGGAAACGCGAGGACAAAACTTCAAATATTACCCCAAATCCCCTCGGCGACAATCTTCTACTGACCCATCTTAAAAGAATCACGATTTGCGAATCAGGTAACCTTTGGATGTATTTCATAAAATACATAGAAATAAGCAACAAACACACAAGTCCTTCCGGTATTGAATTTGGTGTTCCCATAGCAACGGTAGCATCAATTTTCTTCCGTGCCTCCAAACCCATCGTCTATTTCTCTAATAAACTTGTTATGATGGCTTCTGTTTATGGGAGTAGGATCCGGGAGCTATAGGTGTCAGTATCGCGATTAATAACGATTTCAGGAACATCACTCATTCTGTATAGGCTTAGCCCGCAGACGACAACCGCCGTCATCATTCCATTTTTTTTCCCCCCGCCATAAAAATATGGAGGTTGTAAGGAGGTGCTTCCTAAACAACCCGTTATATGCCATGGAATTAGTTTCATACTCGAGTCTATACCTACTACCCTGAATAAAACGTTCGTTTTATATCATTGCTCTATCTATCTGTGAAAAATTACAGATACATATACAATGGAAATGTATAAAAGTTTTGTTATATTGATGTATAATGTCAATGATGTTTAAGTCAAATGAATTTAAGTCAAATACCTCATTACTTGCGCGAGGAAAGAATCAAATGACATTCACATAGCCGCATATTTTTTCGGCAGTGAGCACTGATGAGTTTAGACCATTACTGATCATATCACAGAATCAAATCAATAATTGTAACATTTGGATTCAAAGTACACCGCACTTCTCCATGTTAATTCAGGGCTTTGAAAAAATAGAAGAACATAAATGAATTAGATGATTGTTTTGATATAGCGTCAAGGAGAACTACCCGTTGTTTTCGTGTCACCTACCAAGGCAACCCTCGTCTCTGGTTGGCAATGTCCTGCCGAGAGCTTGCGTTCCTTTACACTCAAAATTTAATTTCGATGAACTTGTTGCAGCTGAGACTCGGAAAGGTCGATTTCATCGCTGGAGAAGTTTTGATAGTAATGGATCACATCGAGAGTCGCCAATTAAATCTTGTATTTTCATGAGATGCAAGGCAGTGGCGTGTTGCCTGCTCTGTACAGGTGGGAATACATTCAGCTCTAATTGGTCGAGGGCACGGGTGTGAGAGGATCGGTTGGAGAGAGATGAGATGCAGGGCGAGAGCGAAATCGACTGCGGTAACCATCTCGTTGATGTCTTGTCATTGTTGACAAGCGACTTTTAGCAGACGATACAGATTGGTGCTGAATACGGCTTAATAAACGAATGAAAATTTGCTTAATTTTCCTGTTAGAAACTTATCGTTTTGACAGTGATTACAGGTTCGTCTTTTCCAAAACTTATTTAATATTTCAGTCTCAGCATATTTTGCATATTGTTGAAGCAGTGTCAACACGAATTGTTGACATATATTTTTTTGGTATGATTGTTCATGTCCTTTATACTTATGGTTTGTATTGTAAAACAAAATATTGATGTACAATGTCAATGCAGTTTCATGATCAATACCAAAATATCAATGTATAAGCAATCGCCTTCTTTAAACGATTAATTGAATGAGGGAAAGAAGAAACCTATTTTCGAAATGGTATCGAACGGTACTCATTTCGACTAAGTAACTTATTCCTTTAGGTCTACCTGTCTGTATAAACTTGTTTCAAGTCTTCAAGAGATATAGCGCTATTGTACTCTACTGCAATTCCAAAATACCGGTTAGCATTTTTAGCTTAAGGCTTAATTCATGGGAAGGTTAGAGAAAGTTATACAAGGCTCTGTGTTTACTTACACTTTTATGAAGGGACCCTCCGCAAAGATTAAATAGAATTAAATTTATTGAATCGAGGTACCGTACAGGCACGGTGGCCTAAGTAAATAACAAAAAGAAGCAAACCTATTAATCACTGTTTAAAAAAATACTTGACATGCAGCTAAGAGGGTTAAATCGTGCAATAATGCAATCTACCTCGGTGATAACAATTCATGTCTTATAGCTTCAATTCATTGTGTAAAGAATGGAGAAAGCTACACCGTAATTTTCAAAACACCAAAATCATTGTTCATCACTTTGTCCTTATTGTATCTACTTGACCACTAGCAAATATTGTTAGCCACGAGATACACTTAGACTTTGGAACTAATTAAACTCATCTCTTATCAACTCATTTTAAAGAGAATTTTGACCAAATCAAAGTATTTTTAGTGTGTTTTGTTTCGTTTAAGCGTTCTGCTTTACAACGTACATGTTTACCGTTTCCCAATACGAATATGATTGTACCGTAGATTTTCATTTTTATTAGGGCTACATGGAAAATCCCCTGTGAATGGCTCACGAGAAACATGAACCTTAAATGATCTTACCGTGAGGAAACACCTTTACCATATATAGGGATGTTCGTGTTTTGTTATAATGGTACGAATAACTGTTATATTTCACCGATATGATGTGAAAAAAATGAGAGGAAAAAAATGAAAGAAGGGATGGGCCGCTAGTCCAATTTGACGAAACCAAATAAATTTAATAAATTTTAGGAATTTAGCACGCAGTTTCTACACCAAAGGGCACGTAAGGAATTTGCAGAATTTTGTTACATATTTTGACTTTTGAAGTCAGATGACGTTTCGAACCGAGTTTGAGCGTTCAAGATGACACTCCTTTTCGTATCATTTTCTCTCGCTCTCTTCTTCTTACTCTTGACCGTGTCGACAGGGATCTTCATTTGACGTAAGTAAAGTGGTTCTCATCTCGGCTTCATCTTTGACAGAATGAATATCAAGTCCTTGAGTTTCCTCAATTATCTCGTCTTTTCATCGCAAAATTTGACGCCTGCAGAGCAATTTCCGATCTCGGATTCCCCAGTAAGCTTGGCGAGGCCCGGACCTGAACCCCCCGATTTCTTCACCGACGATAAGAAGGTCACGGTGAAAATCAAATTAGTGTGCAAATAGAGACCTTTTGAAACTGAATAATAAACTTCAATGAGCGGTGAGCTCCTTTTCTCCCCCCCCCCCCCCCCTACTTGTCACTAACGGTCACAAGTTATAGGTTTTTCGGTCAAGTATAAATATCCCATCGTGACAAAGTCATGAAAAATAGATCGCTTTACTTCGGATGTCAACTCATTCTGTTGACTGAAACAGTCCTCATGTAACAATGTAATAAGCTAATGGATGTTATCTGCTAATGTATACCGCTCCAGGCATGTATTACATGGAAAGGATTGTTGAAGATTCGTTTCCTATTCTTGCTTTGATCTCACCCTTCTTCTTCATCCCTTGTTATCACCTCCTTCTTCCTGTCCGTTTTTTTTTTTCTGTCTCTGTCTCGGTATATTTGTGTCCTTTTCTCTTTCCCTTCCTCTTGTCCTTTCTTGTTCCATGTCCTTATACTCCCTATTTTGAATAATGTCCGAAGAAATCCTACAATTACCGTCGAATCCATATGGAGCGTATCTCCCATGTTTTAATGTATTCATCAAACTTTACATCCAGGAGCTACCGTATGTCACATTACACAGTGAACAAGGCCGCACCTTTTATTCCTTGTAATAAATGTGATATTTTCTTCTAACCAGGGTTCTCTGCTATAACCAACGACGATCCTGGATGCGTGAAACTAGTGGATGAAAAATTACATCAGAGGGAAAGAAAAGCGAAGAAGAAACGGCATTTTCAGGCGTGACCTCGAATTTTAGAAGACGATTCCATGCATGCGGGAAAACTGTCGAGAAAATGGCGCGAAATTAAGATCCTGTTACTTGACTTTTTCGTCGATTACCGCGTCCGATTTCGTCCCCAGAGAGCCCAGAATCGGATCAAAGAGAATAAAATTGCTCCTTGCTCCTATTCTTCACCAAATCTCCCGTGAGACGAACGGAATTCTACCAAGAAATTCAGAAAAAGTATACGCGTAGACGGAAAAGAGTTTATATCTTTGTTTATGTTCTAAGGGAATTAACCCTACGCTTCTCATCGTGATAGACGATGAGATGTAATGCACAATGTAATCGGTAGAAGTGTCATGTTTGTATTGAGGTGTTTTGAGGAGGAATAGGTTAAAGCGAACTGGATGGATCTGGACGCAGGTGCAAGACGGATTAGTGTAATGGATAGCCGTGCTCATCACGAGAAAGCCTCGAAATTCGAGTTGAGTGGGTGGTCATCTACCACTTCATGACTTGATTGGACCACGACTGACCTCATAATCGCTCCAGTATTACAGTTTTCGATTAAGTTTGTCTCTGAAGCGCTTTCGTTCTTTTATTTTATAGACATGTCGATCGAAGTAATGTTTTAGAATCATTTGATCTCTCTATCTGTATTTCTCTGCCCCCACCCTCTCTATCTCCCTCTCTTCCTCAAATCTCTCTGTCTGCGTTTTTTTCGCCCCCCCCCCCTCTCTCTCTCTCTTTCTCTTTCTCGCTTGCCCTTTCCTTCTTTAAATGTTCCCTTGTCTGCCACGATGGGTTTGGTATAAAGAAAAAAAAAACAAATAAGCCATACGCAAATCAGATAACAATTTCATATCTACCTATACGTGTTTGATGTTTGGATCTCTCTGTATCACCCTACTCCTCCCCCCCCCCTTCCCCCCCCCCCCTCTCTCTCTCTCTCTCTCTCTCTCTTTCTGTTTCTCTTTCTAGATGTAATTTTTATGTTTTCTTTTCTGCCCTTGATGTATTGGTAAATACATCAAATACAGCAAATCAGATACGAACTTCATATCTACTTACGTTTCGCTCAGGGTCAGCTACCCCGTTCCCATTGCCAATCAAGAAGAGCGATCGCCGGGATTGTTTCCATTGCAAGATAGCAATGCATTTCGTAAGAGATTATTGCGAATGTGAATAAGCGTTATTACGTAGGCCTTATGCATTATCAAGCTAATCGCTTTCATATTTGTTTCTCAAAAGGTATTTCTTAATGAAAAATGGTACTTACAGTGACGGTGCGGTGCTCATTTTATACTAACTACAAAGTGGGCATATGAAATGTCTACATCATATTCGCCAACAACAATCAAACGCCGAATCTCTACATAACGCTTAATTTTGTAGGAAGAAACAACAACAACAACATATCAATCGGAAAGATAGGACTAATAGGAGAAAAGGTCCAAACATGGTCAGGTATTGGGATGTACTGGCCAAGAAGATTTATCGCAAAAGTCAATTACACTTAGTGCTGTATAGACCATCGACGAAACTCTGCATTCAGGGTTTGGGGTGGACCCCGTTGCTGGCAAAATGGGGGAAGGGTGGTAATGAATCCATACATTGCTCGCTGCATACATGGCATAGCAGTTATGTCAGAACAATGCCCATTTCTGTCAAATACACTTGTATTTGACGTACTGTTCTCAAATTTAGTAAAATATCCTCGAAACACCGACCAACTTGCAAAAGCAACCGCAGAAAACCCAAGGGGCCCCTTCCCCCGTGGAGCCCCCTGTTCTGTCCCTCGGACATGCCCCTTGTCCCGCCGGCATGCATGATGATAGCAATAAATTGGGTCGCAGTAGGGAATGATAAATCAATATAGAGCATGGATACACCATGTATACAAACCGGCTTCCTGTAACTGTATATAGTGGGTCCTTCGATGTATGCAGACCTCAGATTTACATTCTACGTGCGCTGCATGAATGCATGTACTTTGCTCAACCCCATTCCGTTTTGTAAGAATACATAGTAGGCCTGTATTTCTCTCATGATTTTCCAACTGAGTCTGTTTATCCATGACTTATTCACTAGGAATCGTCTGTTTATAAATCGGAATATTAAGATACTGATATATTTTTGCACTATATTGTATTGTAATCTTTCAACACATTTTGCAGACTTCTCCTGGAAGACAGATAATCATCACTGATTAGGTTTACTTAATATGTTAATTTATATTCTGAAAAGCTAATGATTATCCAGCAAATTTAAATCTTAATGAACTTAGGAGCAACTTGAGCAAGTGATAAGTACCAGTAATTATTTCTATTTCACTTAATTTAGTTTAAAATGGTAAACCGTACACTTATACAGATATACATGAATGAAATTATTCAAAGAGCGTGTTAAACATATTAACTTCGGGGCTTAATACTAGCAGGCTTTTGATAACTTAACTATACGACAAATTATTACTTTATGTCGGAGTGCCAGCACTTTGACAACGACGTATGACGCATGTCATATCTTTCTATTACAATATCAAATTTCAGATTTGGATTTTTAGCTGGAAAGGAAAACAAAGCTATCCTTCAGTTGATAAAGTGACTTTAGTTACCTTGTCTTTCTTGCTCGCGTTTCATACCAGATTTTTGATATTAGGTCAACTCTAATACTTGGTGAAAGGGAATAATAGCGATTGGGTGCTGTGAATTATGTATTGTATTCATACTTGACCTGCAGTAGGTTTGACTATACCCTTGTGGTATTAAATGAAGGCTGAAGTGATTTGTGATAATATCAGGAAATTACATGATTGACACATACATGTATTTCATAACTCCTTCTCCCATCTCTCTCTCTCTCTCTCTCTCTCTCTCTCTCTCTCATCTCTCTCTCATCTCTCTCTCTCTCTCTCTCTCTCTCTCTCTCTCTCTCTCTCTCTCTTCTCTTTGTCTCTGTCTCTCCTAATCTTTCTCTTCCTCTATCTATTTTTCCTTATTTCCATCTTTCTCTCTCTCTGTCTGTCTCTTTGTATCTCTTGTTTAGGTTCTTTCTCTCTCTCTCTCTCTCTCTCTCTCTCTCTCTCTCTCTCTCTCTCTCAGTATTTCTCTCTCACTTAATAATTTTCCCCCTCCCTTATCGTTACCTCCATTTCTTATCGGAGAAAAATGGCAAGTATACCAATTGTAAAACGGTAACAGCCTTTTTTTTTTTTCTTCTTCTTCTTTCTTTTTGTTGTTGTTGCTGTTGTTTTTCATCAAGCCGTTTGTAATTTTTTAGATCATGATATCCTGCTAATTAAAATTAATTGTAATTTTTAAAAAGGGTCGTAATAAACTGCTTGAAGATATAGGAAAGTTAGATAAACGTACGCTCACGGTTGCAAGCTAAAGATTAAAACATTAATGAATGTCGGATGAAAGCACCATGACCAGAGCTAAATTAGATTACACCTAGGTTCCGTTCCTCTCTAATGGACAAATTCCTTTTTTAATCAGTCCTTTATTAGGGGTTTCTATGTATATTACTTTTACTTGACTTGTGTAAAGTGCAATTATGTGTATTTATAAATTGTATATTTATGAATAAATACTTAATTAAACAAATAAGCCGGTTCTAAATTAATGGTACAAATGACCCTGATATGATCATAATTTGTACACGCACGCGCATTTGTTTTGGTGACGTGGATACGCTACTTGTTTAACACGTAAACTCATACTGGTGAACGCAACATGGTGCGCACGCGTATAAAGGTCAATAATTGTATTCGGTACAAATGACCTTTATCTGCACATGCGCAAATTGTAATTACGAACTGGCTTATCAATTGTGATTTTGTTACTCAGATTCAAATAGATGGAACGACTCACATACGATTAAAGGGACACTAGCACCCTTCCTCACATACAAATAATAATGAGTTGAAAAGTTGTTTTCAATTTCAGCGTTATAAGCTCATTTTAAGTATATGTAACGATATTTTCATGCTTTGTGCGTTTATGGTAGCACAAGCTGAATATACTCAAAATACATAAACTGAATTAGGCCACTATAGATGAGTGATTAATTGTGAATATTTGTATTTAATCAATTATCAATGAACTTTAAAAGGGAGCAAAACATTTTTACATTAATTCCATGACTGTTTGTTGATTGTGATGCCGATATCGCATTTTGTGACATTCGAGCTACATCATGTGATCACATCATCAAACTCATCTCATACATCAGCATGTGCACCATTAAAACCATTCCGTCTGATCTAATTTTTTCTTATTCATTGGGTCAATTAAGTCTGCCGATGACTGTCCCATCCTAAATTTAGTACCCGGATCTTCTTCGCTTCCCGCGCACTAATTTGGATCTACATCTGTACTCTTTAGCGTTACGAGCATTCATCATTCAGTCTGACATTTTATTCTTTGATTATCTTTGTCTGTTGATTTTTATTATTTGATCCAAGGTGATGGATGTTTTTAGAGAGATAATCTCGGGTAGTACTAGTAATAGGCAGGGCTTTTTAAGAATATATACAGAAATAGATAAACAAGCAACGTAGTGTCGGTCGGGTTAGCCGATATGATGTATATTACGTCATAATCATTATTTTATTCATAGAAGAATGTTTGCCACGCTTGAGAGTAGAACCTAAATGAGAGAAGATAATTTGAATGAGAAGCTTATTTTTTATCCATTCATAATTTTTTGCAATTAAGTGAAATAGAGGTATGGAAAGAGAGAGGGGGAGAGAGAGGGGGATGGTAAATAGATGAACATATAGCCATGCTAACGGATAAATGATCAATGTATGCACTCTTTGTACAACATTTATCAATTTTTTTATTTATTTTTTTATTTACTGAATGAACGTGTTTTTAAGAAAAAAGTTTCATTATCCCTTTTTCAAATTAACCAAGTTAGTGAGAATTAAATAATAATATATGAACAGCTTTTTGCATTAATTACTTTCATTTACAGCAAAATAAAATTCGCACGTAATAGATTAAACCTCCCCAAATGTCATCGTCCTGTAGATGTGTTATCTGATTTTAGAATTTAATTGCAAATTAAGTCAGTTTCAGCGTGATTAGGCAAGGCTGGTTATATCAAACGTCCCATGCCATTACCTTTCTCCGTTCACGAAGATAAGTGTAATATGAATTGTTATTATCTTTCAATTATATGCCGTTGATGATGCGATTCGATAGCGCTGCATGCACGCGCTGTGAGTTGAGAAGCCCCATACGACTGTCATTCGCGTTCGTTCATTTAAAGATAAAGTTGAGTTCTGTCATGCAGTTACATTGTGAAAGAAATTGTCTGAAAGCGATTGGAAAAGGCTGATTATATAATACTTGTGAATGGTGTATACTGTGAGGCTTTGGGATCATGGGAATGATAAGAAATTGACTCATTCTTACTAAAAGTCACATGAACTGCACACAGAAATGTTTATATGGGACTACACACACATGTGGCATGAAAGTTTGGTCCAAACTTCTCGGCTATTTTTTTGTCATATTTCGAATATGAGGGCATTTGAAGATCAGTCCTTTTCAGGGGACATCGCCTCTAAGATTTTTTTCCAAACTTACTTAAAAAAAAAAAAAAATTAAGAAAGCTCACAAAATATTTTTCACATTTGCCAGAACTCAACCTTCTCTTTAATCAAACTCATCCGATTATCATAATCATTCAAACAGAAGGGAGTAATACAGGATGATCTCTAGCTAGATATCATTCTGAACGTAGCAGTTCATAAATTGTATACAGTAGTCCCAGCAGGGGGAATTATCATCAATGAACATCATTGTAATACCTACTGGGAAACTGTGCTGCCTTTCCCCTTACATCCTTGTTGTATAGCCTACACGAGCAGACGACAGCGCCTAGCTGTTCCCGCCATTTTTTCCTCACACATGCGGACTTAGCGGATTTATTATCGTTTTTTTTTTTCATTGCCACCGCCCCCCCCCCCCCCGTTCTTGAGAATATTCGAGTGAAACGCACGCATTGGTGATGTTTAAAACGATTGATTACTTTTTCTGCCAGCATGAACGGTTTAAGTTACGTTCAATCATACCCACTTGGCGAAATTCTATTGTTGCCATGGCAACAGAGCATGTGAAAAAATTTATATCGATCTGCATGTAAGGGAAAATTTTCATTTCTTGAAGAATAAAAATCAATATATTCATTCTTATTTTTTTTTTAAACTAAATTTCATGTAGCAAGAACATAAAAAAGAAAGTAAGATTTCATCTTAAAGATAAAATCACAGATGGGCATTCGTTTTAATTTTCGGAGGTGCAGCTAAATAAACGCAATATTAAAAAATGTCAGAACTTTGTTATTATTTGTCCGATTTTCCTTTAAAGAAATACTATTGTGGTTTTACGATTTTTCTGCATTTCCTCAAGCTTATGAAGGGTTAATTTTCCTTTAAACTGAGAACTGTTAGGAATCGACAACATACATCGTCTTTTAACGTCTTCTTGCTTATATACTTTTAAATGTTTTGAATGTTAAGTTTTACCTCTACATCCATATCTATAACTGGTTTGATAGATGCGTAGTGTTGAAGATAACCGTTGTCTTGTAAGAGATAAGAGCATGCATCTGTAAATGTCAAGCGGCACACATAGGCCTTTGTCCATACCACAAGTATGTTAACCTATTGACTGCTGAATTCTCTCATTCCCATAGACTTAATACAGGAATGACCCGGTTCCCGTGGGCAAAAGGTTAACGTAGAAAGAGGAAAAAAATGTTTACTGTACCTGGAACTTTCATCGTCGCTTCCATGAGCGATGCGACACATTCGCCTTCCAATGTTTTGACGATCGTTGCCTTTGTTGGGACACTGCCCATCTTATATGGCCGTTTTGGTGTGTCTTCAAAAACAGGACGGCCTAGAACCAACATGAACTTTTGTGGAAAATAGGCCACGTATTCCCTGGTTCTTTATACGTCACTTTTTACTTTTCTTGCTGCTTTTACAGTGGGTTCCTGGGTGTTCCTCTCTGATATTTTGTTAATTTATCTTTTGTACGTAGCAGAGGTTCACTGAATAAAAAACATAAGTTGACAAAGTTTTACTTGAAGTTTTGGCTTGCCCGGCGCCCTCGCACATGATGCTCTTGTAAATCGTATCATATAAACTAAAATCTGTCTCTCTCTCCCCCCCCCCCCCTCTCTCTCTCTCTCTCTCTCTCTCTCTCTCTCTCTCTCTCTCTCTCCCCCTCTCCCTCTCTCCTTCTCTCCCTCTTTCCCTCTCTCTCCACCTCCCTCCCCACTCTCTATTGACACCCTCTCCCCTTTGTGTTGTCTGCTCGTCTTTAATGATTGTCCCCTTATCCTCCTTCTTTGTTTTCTGTTACTTGTCAACCCATATTCCCTCTTCTGTCTCCGTTTCCTCAGAGCCACTTGATAATATCACCTCCAAAATTTCATTTCACTTTTAAATCCTATCCGAAAGGTGTTTTTCTCCTCATGCGATGTGATTAAACACAAACGGATGTGCCTGCAGGATCGATTAGAAAGATTGTATTCTAAGATAATAAGAAGATTATGTTTCTTTATGAGGTATAATGTCATCTTCAGCCATGGAGTCATTGGTAGATTTAGGAGCACAATCGGTCCGTGCCCCCCCCCCCCTCAAAACCAAACTGGCATACCTTTAAGTATCGAGGAAAACAACAAAAAGTCCCCACCCTTTCAAATTTCCGACCCAAAATGCAGGTGAAAATGTTAAACCTGCCCTATGTCCATGCTTGTCATAGATTTTCGGAGTTGTTCCCCAGCCCCCCCCCCCCCCGTTTCCCAAGTTCTGGATCTGCCCCTGCATGGGTGGAATTGTGACATGAATTTGTTTTGACTGCAAAGTGTCTTCATCTAGCAAATCGTTGATGGCTGTATATGAGCAACTTTATAAAGTTTTAACTGTTCAATAAGAGTATTTGAAGGGTCATTTTGTGATATTTATATAATCTTTGTAGCAAGAAGATACCTACGATTCTAATATGAAAGTCATCATCAAATAAACGAGAAATACAGAGCCTTTTAACACTATTGTCACCATTCGTGCTATATTGCCTGCCCATCATCTTTTTTTTTTAAAGTTATTTTTCAACATTCGTAATCAACAGATCAATAGTACCTTTACGCTTTTAAGATATATGGCTTTCTATTGCCAGTCCCCTCTCACGAAATGCTGACAAAATTCAGCAGCTTAAATGGCTGATCAGTAAACTGACATTTGATCATGTTGATGTATATTAATTATCGATGTTAATCGAGTACCTGACTTCATAGTGAAATCCGTTATAGCACCCTTTTCCCACAGACAGGTGCGTAGACAATTCGAAGAGAAGTTTTTTTTTTTTTTTTTTTTATTTTTTTTTTTTTAAATCCTTGTTGCTGCTTCTATCACAATTGCACACAGAGATTTTCGCTGCGGATAAGCATTGCGCGATTATTGCAACAAGAGCACTTTCTATTTTAGTTATGAAGTGATCAGCGAAGAGAAATATATGGTGCTCTACCGGTCGATGAGCAAAAACAGATCATTCTACACATCTCAATGTCAGTGTTGGGATGATTTAAGAAGGATTGTCGATAATCCAAGTTTTGACTGGGACATGAAAGAGAAGGTGATAGAAGAAACCATCGGGGATATAGGCATAGGTGTGATTTCATTGTGACGTCGAGGCGTTTTTGTGTTGGGTAAAAATCAAAAGGTTGATGGTTGGTTCACGATTGCGATGTTTTCTTTTGCAGTTCAAGTGTTGCGATGCAACGACTTTTCTCATTGCAAGTGAAGAAAACGTGATCTTGATTTGCACGCGGTTCTGGGTTATTACCGATAATGTGTATTCTGGGCCCCGTTTCATAAAATTTGTTATCAGTAACGACTGCCACATTTTCTATGACAAATTTGCTCTCAGCCTATCAGATGCAAGGATCTCAGTTATTGCAACTTGTTATTGATAACAAGTTTTATGAAACAGGGCCCAGAATAACTAACTAACGTCGTCTGTACAAGTTGTGACTTGTGACACGTTTTCACAACGCCGTTTATTTTTGGTGATCATATTCGACATTGCGCAGTTATTTCTTTAAAAAGAAAAGAAACACTGAGCTTTTAAAAACAGACCCTTTCCGCCTCTTCACAACTTCCCCGTCCCCATCGTCACCATAATCCCTCTTTCAATCTTAAGTTAGACATCATAGTGCCATCCTAAACTATTTGGAACGATGCCAATAGTAGCAATAATAATTCAAAGTAATAGAGTGAATAAACGGGATACAGATCCCTTTAACCATATACAATACTCTTCTTTATTTCGTTCATCCTCATTCCATTATACTGTAGGCCTGTAGTAATTTTGTGATTTTTTAAATTTTTTTTTCCTCGAAAGGGAACGTTGTGAGAGGGTCAGGTTCGCTAGCCAAGTAACACGAAGCTAGATCAATTTAGACGTGGTGTGTATATGCGAATAGTGTAGAGTTGAGGCTACCTGAGACGGGGCACGTCTATTGTTTCAGGAAATTACATTCTGCAATAGACCCAGTTTGGGTCTGCTTATATATTATAGGGGCGCTACTGGAACTTTTTTGAATGGGGGATGTCGCGCAAAACTTGTAGACAAGTTTGCCAACAGCAAATTCAAAATTGCCCACAAGAATGAAGAGGTCCATCGGGTTATTAAAGTTGCTGACTGACATGTCTAATTCTAAACAGGCGTCTTTGATATGTTTTTAATAAGATATCATCAGGCCTGTGAAGCTTGATTATACAATATCAAAGTATGTGATATGGTATTATAAATATCCTTGTATTTACAGTCGAGTTGCATCATAAATTCATATTTATGGCAAAAAAATGTGTACCATCCGTGTACGGAATATTGGACAGCATACAAAATAGAAAATGTTTAGTAAATTGTCAGTGGTCCCATGTGCAGTCTTTCGAGCGATGTCAGATCGAACTTTCCGTTTCCACACCATTTTCTACAAGTGTTTTCACGTGTTTATTGATTAGTCAACAAGTCAATGCTTAGGTCTTTCTGATTAAAATCACCTTTCTCTTCACAAATCTCTTTAAAGGTATGCACATCGATGTAAGAGTCTAGCTTAAATTTCTTCTCCCAAGACTGGTTCGAGGGGGAAGGTTCTCCATGTAGTTGGTAAGATGGTCGATAATGTCCACAATTGTTACAAGTGTATTAGCAGGTAAATTGATCCATCATATGCATTGTCACGTATGCCGGCGGTCGATAGTTTATTTCAAGTTCTTTTGAACGAGTTTAGATAGAGGAAGACGTATACCCAACATATCCGCCAGATGTAGAAAATGGTATTGACTTTATAATTATACACATGCACTTCACTTTAGTACTATCTGAAAACAGTGAACATGTACCTGTAATAACATATGACCGCTAGGAATTGATCTTCTATCAAGTGTGACATCACGGCTTTTCTTTCTAGAACGCATCTATTTTTTTCTCTCTCTCTCTTTGAGTAAAAACATCTTATTCATTATCTTATATAGTTAAGGATTCGAAATGTGAGTTGACAATATATACATGCTCAAATAACTTTGACATAATCTTACACATGTTAAGGTCGTAAGTAGGCCTAGTCGCAAGCATTTTTGCAAATACTTGATGGAAACTTTTGTATGTTTTACGGAGGGAGAGATCAAGAGAGAGATGGAGTGGTTAAGAAGAGAAAAAAAGTTATGTACAACTTCCGTTTCCGCTTTTTGTTATAGTTAATCAAAATCTATTTCTAATGTTGAGTCTTCAAAGAAATCTACAGTACAGTGTGTTACTGTCAAAAGTACAAGTTCTTTTAGGTCACACTCTGAATCAACACTTCATGTTAACTAAACAACCTTGTTTGTGTCGCTTAGAAGCAACCTAACGAGCTCTCATATATCCTATTATATGCAGGATTAAACTCCAAAATCTGATCAAAAGAACCAGCATACCAGTAAGTGCCACAATACCGAGTATTTGATTCAAACATTTGCAAAGCGACGACTTGACAATGGCAATTTCATACGTCACGCTAAATCAACAAAAAATTGAAAGAGATGGTAATCGGCAATAAATTTCACACGTTAAGGTTCTTTGTGGTATTTTGATGTGTGTCTTAGATTAGCGATTATAGCATGGATCCCTAACTATTTGTCAAAATTTCAAAGGAGGCACTTGTTAGATATGTTTTGGAATAATGTTATGAATAATATTTGGCGGAGGCGTATAGCCTATTAGCTTGGCAGGTGATTATAAGAATCGTCTTTTCTTAATTCTGGGGGAGAAAAAGTCATTATTGGTTAAGGGAACAATTACACCAAGTTGATGCACTTCATTTTGATATCACGGATACATTATGTCTCATAATATTATGACCTATTCGAAATTTTGGTGTGTTTGAAAAAGAATGAGTGTTCGCTCTTTAGAATTGACATAGGTTATATTTGTTGTCATACATCCTTTAACCCTTTCAAGACAATTGACCACATTTTGTGGTTTGGCTCACTAACTTTTGATCCAGAGCTCTAAAAAATATACCAGATGCACGAGTAGAAAGAGCAAAATTTTTTGCCCACACTATGTCCATTTTTATTGCATGACCATATTGCGTTTGATACCAGGAAGTTTAAAAACAAGAATAAGCTTTGAGATCCTTAAATTTGCAACACATTGAGAGGTTTAAAATCATTGTTTTTCATCAAAATTGGCAATTTCTTTCAACTATTCAACAAATTTCTAACCATGTATATTGTTTTCAAAGACCTTATTTGAACCATGTAGCACTAAAAGAAAAATATTATTGTTGCCAATTTGAAGAACAAAATGTGATCAATTTAGCCCTTATATAATCCCTGTCCTGAAAGGGTTAAGAGGAAGATTTGGGACTTGTGCAAAATAAAGGCAATGTCTATAATATCCCACTTTTCATCACTGTAGGTGGCAACTTGTAGTGGGATTTTAGCAAACGGAGTTGCCCAATTACATACCTTCCCCTTTCTCTTCTTTAAACACCACTGGGTATGCCTCTCCAAAAACATATGTGGCGCAAATATTAATATTTCAAAAGATTTCAAGCCTGCTACCATCTTGCTGATGTACATATAGTTATTTTGCCTATGACTGACTTTATATGTCGATAATGAATCAAGCTGCATATGGCTTTGCCTAGAACAACATCTTTAAAGCAAAATAAGATGAGGACATTTCTACATGATTACTCGTCCAAAATAGAGTTCAGGTGACAGCAGTCTTTCCTTGGAAGCAAAACTAGGACCAGGTCAATCGAGTCGATGAACTTGATCAGCTGTGCACCCCACTGTTCAAGCTGCCATATCTGACAAATCAATTCAATTGTGCTCCTGATGTTTAAGGATTCATTTTGTCTTGTCGACTCAGAGCTCCTTTTCTGAAGTTAAACTATTTGTCAGTGTATTTATGATTTACAAGTTATAGGAGTAATAGAGCTGTTTTTCCTGACTTGATTATTATATTCTCTTTTTCCAAATTCTTTTTATTGTATGATCGGGTGTTAGGATGTTGTATCATCTTCCTAGAATGCTTAGTTTCTCGCTTATCAGTGGGTGATCCGACATGTGCCTCGGGCTGTCAGAGATAGAAGTTGCGATTGGGTTTTAGGTTATAAGTTTGTAGGGTTAGTGTTAGGATTATAGGTTTTGGGTTAGGTACAAGATTGAATTTTGGAATTGGACCAGTCATGCCAGTGAAAGGAACTGACCCCGAAGCAACTGTCGCTGGAACATTTCTTGTACAATCTAAAAAATTATCTAATAACAAACGGAAAATAGAAAGAAAGGTCTGCAGGTACTCCAAGATTTCAATGAGAAGAGCCACGCTACGAGAATTAAATTGAATTTCCGTGAATTTATCTATTTTCCATGTTTTTATAAAAGCCCGACTGAAAGCGCGTGGTGCAGTGAAAATGTCATCAAAACAAAACTTGTTTTATTCATAACTAGACGTGAATATAATTTCATTGTCGAGGGACCAACTGAAAATACAATTTTGTAGGAATCACGTATGAACCGCTCCATTGCCCTTTGAGTATTGGCTACCATCACCCCCTCCCCCGAAAGACGATTGTGGGTTTTTTTAATGGTAATGTATCCCTTCAAAATGTAATTCTCTAACACTTGCGATTTGTGCATTCCACTGTCTATTTGGTCAGTCAGATTTTTAGTCACCTACTTTCTAATAAAGTATCACCTCTGCTTCAAAGCCTGTATAGATTTATGTTTCATGTTGAGCCACATTTTAATTGTATATAGTTTTTGTATTTTCAGGGCCCCATGGAAGATCGATTTTCGTTCATGTGCTCCCCTGATGAAATATCAATAAAAAAAAAAATATTTATTTTCATTAAATTGTAAGGAATTCAACTCGGGCATGGGTCATAATCATGAATGCATCTTTACCATCATTTGCAAAAGTTTAAGACCACCTCGGGATTTGTGGGTATTTCAATAATTTGGAATACTTTCTTTTGTCTCACTGAATGATTAAACAACATGTTTACTACAGTAATCAGTAGCACAAGAGTAATGGTATAAGCCCATAGTCCAAGTATGATATATAGGATATGCCATGAAATTAATTGTATGTCTGAAAAATAAGTTTAATTTGTTTTCTTTCTTTGAGTTATTTGCATTTTGGAATATTGGTCTTAAACTTTTGCAAATGATGGTAGAATGTCAACCAGATTTGAGAGGCTTGACCAATGCATTTCTGTATTTCGTTTTCATTTGATAGAGAATAGAAGTAAAGTAGCACTGCTTTTACCTGCTATCTTTCCCCATGACTTGTAATGAGATAAAGTAATTAAATAGTCATTACGCAATGATGTAATCGCCTGCCTAAATAGGAGCTTCTTTATCTGATTATTATAGGTGGACATAGACTAACATGTAGCGATAAAATGTGGTTTAACGAGGGTGCAGGAGATGTGATTAGGCATTGCGATTAACCGTTCCGAGTCATACTGAATGTTGGCCCACATTCATTATTATGTCTTGTCTGTATTCCCTTGCTCCTGTGCTATAATTAAAAACAACCCTTTTCTGTGAGAATAGTTACACTGTGAAATGTTTTTAGTTTTTATTCTATATTACATTTCCATCTTTGTAAATATTTGCCGGAGTGACACCCTTATCATAATCGTTTTTTAAGAGTCTATCACCTACCTCTTAACCACGATCTATCTATACTGATACCTCCGGACGTTTACCTGTAAAATTGCGTTACAAACGATACTCCCTTCGTCGCATTTAATCAGGGTGTAAAAAAATGCAGATTGCAATTTGGGAATTTTATGCTTCTTGTTAGTGAAGTTTTAAATTTGATGACCTGTGGTTTTGCCTATTGGAAAATTTAGTTGTATAGTTTTTGTTTTTTCCCCCCTATTTCGACAAAATGGCCCGCAAAAATTGTTCGACACCGCCCCTCATTCAAAAATTTCGAGCTGCGCACTTTCCAATCTATCGATTCCCATCTTCAAGTCTACCCCTTTAAATCAAACATCACCTTCATCATGTACATGTACGTCGGAGCTGCTTCTATCATAATGAAATGTTTATCTGTACCTCGATCAAAATCGGACGAAACATGGTGTGCTTCCGTTTCTAACCTTTACCAGACCAGCACAGTGGCGTACCCAGAAATTGACATGACGATATCCTTGACAGTTGACAGAGGGTGGGGGCAGAATTCTCCTAAGATGGAGTGGGCGTTTTGTATCTAGGCAGCTCCGCAAGTCCAGTGTGTACTGATTTTTTTCCTGGACCTTCAAAGGTGGTGGGGGAGGGGGGAGTGCATACTATGGCTTCATCCAGTGCTGGATACGCCGCTAAATCATGCATTGACTCGTAAAAAATTGGTAACCTTTTCCACTCCCTCCATCGAGAGAGTGAGAGAGACAAGGAATCTGTACAAATAAATGTTCAGTGAACGTAAAAGCATGTGCTACATTCCTTCGGAAAGCATCAGGCATGTAACATCCAAGGTCGCTTGCATGATTTAGTTTCCAGCAATGCTTTAGGTCATCCCGATAAGCACCCTACATACATGGATGCCCATGTATACCTTTTGCGAATAATGATGCCCCTTGTCTTGTTCGGAGACGTTATACAAGATCTTGAGTATCATGCATAGTTTCCGTCTTTTTTGTTAATGTAGTATATACCATTTGCAGACAACTGAGAAAGTGTTAAAAAGAAACATGCCCAAATCCTCACACTGAGGAATAAACCTAGAACAACCGCACATTAATTTTAGTAAAGCAGTAGTATATTTTAAGGCGTACAACAGATATAAGAAAACTCGCACAATCGTGTATGGCATGCGGGCATTACAGGGCCCCGTAACACAAAGGTTTGCAATCAATTGCAAATTTGAAAGAACGATTCTGATTGGTTAATGGCCAACCTTTTGAACAATATGTGCATGCTATGATGATCTTGATTGATGATTGGCGGCAATGCCATTCGCATTTTCCAATTGATTGCAAATCTTTGTGTTACGGGGGCCCAGGTGTACTCCGCTGTCTTCCCCCCCCCCCCCCACCCACTTTAATAAACGTCTGGATACGCCTCCCTTGTCTTGATTCGCCTCTGTTGAAAATGATGACGAAGATGGAGATGGAGATATAATAGGGAAACTGGAGGCGAGAAGACTTGAAAAGTCGTTTTCTTGGAATCTGAATTTATGATGTTGAAAAGAGAGGTGTCACATATTTACTTTCATGCGTATGTTAAAAGTTGGTATGCATTTATAACATAATGGGATTGAAAAACTGGGAAGTCTCACCCAGATACTAATTTGTAAGAACCGAATGTTATTCTCTGGAGCAGTTATACCCATCCGTTATAATTATGTAACACTTGCAAACAATAAATTGCCACCATTTGCGACTTTACGGATGACAATCAAATTTGATGACTCGGAAAAGGAAAAAAAAAAGGATTTGTTAGAAAAGAATTGTCAACATTCTAAACCACCTCAGGCGTATCTACCTGTTCTGTAGAATACAATTAAATACTTGATTGTAGCATGCGTTCTGGCACTTTCGTTCAAATAACTGAACAATTTGCCCGCCGTACCGTTAAATTCGTCTTACATTGTATAATTGAAAGATTGGATCCATTTAAATACCATGCCCACTGCTAGTGCACAGGTACATAATACATGCCGGTAGGTCTACCGCTTTTCCTTGATGCAGTGCAGAGATTGCTAAACAGAGCCATCCATACACAGAGTTTCACCAACTCTGTTTCTGTCGAGCACAACAACATGGCTTATATTATTTGTAGCATGCTTTCCTAACAAAGCAACATGCGCCATCTTGTTGACTACATGGAGCCGAGTTGGCCAAACTCTGCGTATAGATGGCTCTGGTTGCCAGGTGATGCGCACAACTAGGCCTACTCCTGATATATGGGTTATTGCTGTGCTTTCCAGTGTGAATAGACGCCTTTGATTGAACATGAATGTATCATATTTGACGTTTGGCAATGTGAACATTCTACCAACCTCGGAAGATGTGCAGAGGAATGCCGTAGACTTTGTTCTCAATATAGTCGATGTTTGAAGATAAAAAGCGTATATGCGGTGCGGATTAAAAGTCGGGCTAAGCAAATTTGACCTTTTGAGAGAAATATTTCTATGATGCACTTCTTGACGTAGTAAACTGAACCACTCGTGATATTAAAAATGAAGAAATAGGCATCGTCATATTTTGAAATTTATTTCGATATTGGATTATAATCTACAATTATTGTTGACCGAAGGGAGATACGATGTTGATTCTCAAATATTGATATAGACTCATTGGTTGCGTCTGTGTGTATTTATGTTTATGTGTGTGTATGGTGGGGGGGGGGGGTCGAAGTTCTCTCTCCAATACAAGATATATATCATTTCCTGTCGTCTGTGCAATTTTACATACTTATCACTAATGATTGTGGAAATTACATATCGGCGTTGAAATAAAAATATCGAAGTCTATATGAAACTCAATTTTTTTTTTATAAGATATATATTAATGTGTGTCTATCATATCATTCAATACCAGATTCCTGCCTACATTTTTTTTTTTTTCTCTCTCTCTCTCCTTCAGTTTTGTGTAACACACACGAGCATTAAAAATGTGATGCGGTAACATGGATCCGGGTTGTTTTACATGTCTGGCGAGAGATACATACGATCTAAAAATACCTATCCCCTCTGTGCATTTAAGCTATGGTGGTAAATATTTCAATACCATATTATGTTTAATCATTTACTCGAACGAAGTCCGTCATAGAAAAGGAGATCCATGATTTGAATAATTTGAATGTGCCCATGGAAAGAAAAAGAGTCATTGTGAATAAAAACGTTACAATTATTATGAAAATTAAGCATAATCATACCTATTTCAGTAATGAGCCAGTTAGAAATGGCCCTGAAATTACCCCACTTTGTACGTGCACGCGCATTTGTTGTGGTGGACGCGCTTCTTGTTTAACATGATTACACTACAAATAATATTCAACTATGCAATCATTAGATGCCACAAGACAGTGTATTTTCCATTAAAATGATAGACCCTTGTTTAATTTTTTTTGTTTTAAGACTTTTATTCATTTCTTTTCAGTGAAAACAACAGATATACAAAAATAGAAACATTACAATCATGAATAAAGTATAAACAGAAACTTATACAATTAATTACAAGTAAATATATATATGGAACAATGTATACATTCATGGAAGAACAAAGAATTTACACATACATGTACTTGTAATTCACTTAATATCTCAGCTTACTTGAAATTATACAGATATACAACTGGAAATATACCTTGAATATAACTATTCTTTTTATATGTTTTTTTTTTCACTGAAAGAAAAATGTATAAAGATAAAAAGGAGAGGAAAAGAAAAAAAAAAGGAGAAAGGAAATATGAGAGAGAGAAGGGGGAAAAAAGACAGACAGACATACCCGCACATACCAACACAACACCTCACCCCCTCCCTTAATGTTTAGCCTGACCTTGTTCGAAGTCACTCCTCCCCCCCCCCCCCCCTCCTCCTCTCCGCCCCACCACACACACAATCTCATTGATCAAACATCGACAAGACATAAGGAACTATTTCACAAGCATACATTGGTTCTCGCCTTTCATTCCGGCTGGTGTTGACTTGTCAACACAACATCAGATGAGTACAAATGATTTCTCATAAAGACATAGGCGTCACTTGGAGGGTGTGGGCATGAACACCCCCCCCCCCTCCCATTACAATTGCAATTAAAAAATGCTGACCCCTATGTTTGGATCTATCTAATAATATCTTTCTTCTTTTCTTTGATGAGGGGTTGTTGGAACATTTTGGTTAACTTGTCGCCAAATTTAGTCCAACGACCCCTCCCCCACAACATCCAAAGTGATCGAACGACGCCCCTGTATGCATATGCCCATGGATATATTAGTGTTTTAATGGTATGCCCAACATGCATAATATAATCATTTTATTCATGCGCGTTGAGGTAGAAAATTAGGCAACCTTTTTTTTTCCGAGAAATAAAGTCAAAATTAATAAAGACGTACCGGTAATGGGAAAGTTTGACTGTTCTATTATCAGAAAGTGTGTAATCCTTGCTGGTAGTATTTGGCGCCTACGCAGGCGTGATCTTAGTATGTGCTGGTATCCTATTCTCTTACTTGGCGATCAATCAGATCATGAGGAGAATTTTTTTTTTTTAGCTTAAATTCTCTGGAAAAAAAAAAACACTACATGATTGTGTGTCTGATGGGACTATTTTACAACATCGCATGTTATTGGGGGAAATTGTTGTAGAAACGAACGAACGAAAGAACATATGGAAACTGAGTGGGAAATATTTTTCAAAAAGTTTGAAATGCCGTGTAAACATATTTGTCTTTAAAACGAATGATTTGAATTGTACTTATAACTGTGCCCGTAATGACAGAAATGTATATTATTACAATAAAAAATCTTATTTGGAGAGTATTGGATTAGGAAATTACCTTTATGGTGGTAGAAAAAAACAACTCTCGGCTAATATTAGCAGTTAACAAGGCAGTCTTGATAATAGTGCACTAATACCATTTCATAAAATTTCGTCCTACGGTACTTATTCTATTTTCTAAGCTCACACACTTTCTCAAAACATTTTACCCCTTTGGCTCTGGCTCTCTTTGAAAAAAATTAATTCTCTCTTTTTGTATACAGGTTTCTTGTCGATACCGATAAATCCATCCTGGGAAAGTCCAATTTGAATAGAAGCCAAATTCCTAGTTAGACCTTTTCCTCCTAAAGTACCAGCTTGCAAGATTTAGTTGTTAATATAAAGACCTGTAACAATGACCTTTGCAATAATATTTGACGTGCCGTGCGATGATATATCCTGTACTCATTTTTCGCTCGTTTGTACTTGTTTTTACGACACAATTATGGCAAATGTTTAAGATACTTGTTCAGGCAACGATCACGGAAAGTACACGTTAATTGTTCTGTTTTATTTTATGCGGTCAGACTATAACAATGGTACTTGGTGAACACAATACCTACCTGCTCCTAAATGAGATATTACAGGCCTAATTTGATATGTTCCTAGAATCATTGTCACTGGTGGATTTCGGGGGAAACCGGCCATGCCTCTCCCCCCCCCCCCCCCCGGAAAACCCAGCGGCATACCTTTGAGTACTTGTCAGGGATTTTTTATGAGTAAATAATCACCAAAAAAGTGTGATAACCTTTTTTTTTACTCTCCTATAGTTGCCATAATTTCAGCAGTCCATTCTAACATCAAGCTGGCTTAAATAGAAGCGTTTAAAATGAAAGTAAAGGATCGTTGCGAGCAAATCTTCCACTGGTTCTGTGCTTCAATTTTTTAAATTTTTATTACCTTGAAAATAATAATCATCGTACCTGTAATCTAGATATATTATAGACCACGTGTTTTTACAAACCCTTCTATGAAATATATTCCTCAACAACCAATCAAGAAAATGGAAATTCATGAAATTTCTAATACAAAACAAATGGGAGAGATGCTCGTAGGGTAAATCACAATGTTGCCAATTTGCATTTAATCAATTTGAACTTTAAAATTAAAAAACTTTTATATATTAGTCACCTTTTTTCTCTTTCACTGATCTGTTTCTCGCAATTTTCTACTTTCATTAAACTCGATATCAGGTTAGAATTCACCTGCAAGCCTCTTTATTATGCAGTCTTCTTATACAGAAGGCCTGTACAGACCCTTAATAATATCTGAACCAGCATTACTCCGATATCATGGATATAATACATAACGGATCGCTCCTCATTCTGTGCAGTTTATACATTAGGTAAATTAATCCTGAATATACCTCAGGGCTGTAATCTTATAATAGGCCTGTGAAAATACCGACAAAATTATATTACCATCCGATTTTATTCTAGTCAATTCCTAGGATGTTTATGTCGTGTATTCATGAGTTTAGATATGCAATGGAAAATTTTCAAAGCATTATTATTATTATTTGTAGCGCACATGTTATTGCTATCGACATAGGACGTGGGTTGGCATGATTGTGAAGGAAGAAAGGTTTTAACAAAATTCATACTAAAATTATGAAGAGAATGACTGTCTGTTAGTAGTTGAGTAGATATATTTATATATTTGTTCGCGTTATCCAAGAGTTCCTGAAAACAAGAATTTCAAGAGTCTGTACTGTATACGTCATTTAAATATAGCCTGCACTTTAGAGATTTCCTAGGAATTTAGATTCTAGAAAGCTTCATCTTAAGGGAAATTAGCATCTCCAGGACTCAATAATAACCCTAATTCCCCCTTAAATTAGGATAAAACGACACGCTAGCTTAATCAGAAATTTGGGCAGTTGGACCATGGTGTGACGTCACAATGATGAGCTAAACTTTCCATCATAAGCTTTCTTTATCGTTACCATGAATGAGTTATTGTGGTTTTTATCACAACTGCTTTACATCAAGTTTCTTATTCAAAGTTTCAAAGTTTAATTATTTTTCCACAAACATATATCTTTTACAATTTTTTTAAACAGTGCACAAGGAAATTAAGAACCGGGAATTAACAACTATATGCATTGGAACATTAGGTATAACGGAACATCATTTCAATGGACTTACACTGATAAAGCAATAATTGGTTTAATCTCTAAATTAAAAGAAAAAAGGAAAGAAACGTGCTAATTTGAGCAATATTAGCAAGAAAATATTATAATTAAAACATTTTATAGGTTCTTTGAAACGCTAGTAACAAACTTGCTGAGTGTCAATATAAAATAATATTCCCCCTTATAAGATTATACATAGACCAATGAATTTCATATAGGATTATGAAGTCGCATCATCCTGTTTAATGCTGTAAGAATGTGTTTATCACAATTCTCAACGACTGTCGTCTCTTTTATAAGGATAAACGACTTTCCTGTCTTGTATAGAGACACAGTTGGTCTCTGGAAATATATACCCACAAACTTCTCAGTTCCTTTCATAAATTTCCCTTGCCGTTTAACAAGATGGCGACAAACGTGATGCATTCCAGATACACAAGCAACACATGTCTCTGCGCAGTATTTTCATGCGAAAAACATTATCCGTAACCCCTATAGCTACATCAAGATGTGTCCCTCCGATTATTCTCCTGGCGCCATTATGCGATGAAATTTCATCCGAAAGAGAAAAGAATGTACCTCAATCTTATCTTCAACACGCCATAGTTTAACCTCTATACATGCTGTATTGGGATCGAGAGCGAGAACACCCACCTCACATTTTTCCTTCTCTCTCTCTCTCTCTCTCTCTCTCTCTCTCTCTCTCTCTCCCCCCCCTCTCTCTCTCTATCTCTCTCTCCCCCCCTCTCTCTCTCTCTCTCTCTCTCTCTCACTCTCTCTATCTCTCTCTCTCTCGTTAGTTTGGGGGGAGTCAAAGGATGACGGTTTAAAAGGTTAAAAATCATCATAGATGCAGGAGATGGAGGAGGCTTTTCACATAGCAAAGAAGAAAATATTTGTGGTAGAGCTACATCTTATTTGTTAAATGTTTGAAAATAATCATTAGGGTTTTCATTCCAAAGACATTTTTTAAAAGCTTATGTAACAGTTTGAATTGAATTGCCACTGTATCCCTCCGATAATTGCAATAAAATATTAGATTTCGTCCCATCGGTCTCATTAAATATTTGAAATATTGTTTCCATTTGATAGCTTGAGGTCCTGTTTTAAGCCTTTTTATCCACATTATTCTTTGTGCCTTTACAAAGAACCTAAAATTCTCCATTTTGAGCCCACCCTGCTGATATTTTAAAATCACTGTACTTTTTAAGATTTCATCTGTACCTCTCCACAATCAAATCAAGATAGCTCAGTAAGTATGGATACTTGAATGATTATCGGTTAATCTTATTGCAGTATCAGTGTACGTTAGACAATAATGTAGCGTGAATTCCATTAGAATAGGCCTTATCCTTTGCGTATTTTAAAATTTTCATTAGCCTGCGTAGGAGATACATAAAAATAAATCAAAACAAAACTCCTCCCTATTTGTCGTTCTATCTTGTGACGTATTGTCTTTTCGTTTGGTATATTGTTTTCAAGGAGATTAGCAATTCGTCCGAATAATCTTCAGCTTTATTATACAAACCAAATATTTGTTTTTGCTTTTGATAACATGAATGACACATTTAGGCAAAGGAATCAATATTAATTTACTTTGACATCGATTGCAAGGAATAAAGCTTTATCACCCTTATCACATTTTGATTGAGTATACGATTATAACCATCATCATTCTGGAGGAGGTGGGGGGGGGGTATATGACTGATGATTCTTATGGACTATGGGCTAAACGAGAAAAGCAAACACAAAGGGAAATATTCCTTTGGAAAAAAAATGTTGATGATTATGGTATTTTGTGTACGTGCGTTTTGCGAATGGATGTAAAAATTAAGAAAAACAAAAGCAATAAAATATTTTTTAAAACAAAATAAATTCAACATTGTACTTTTTTTTTTTTAACTTTGAAAAGTTTTTTTTTTCCCTCATAGCACTTCTGCTGATTAAAAAAACATTAACTTCATGTCTTCCATGTAAAGGTTTTTTGAAATATAAATTAATAATGACCCTACAAGTCCATGATATAATTATAATCCATGATGATTATACTACATACAAATAAACACGCGTCTGAGATACCTATCTTTAAAGCTTGATAAATCTTTATTTCTTACCTTTATATAAAAAAAAAAACAACAACAAATTTTTCATTTAGAGTTGAGTTTGCAAACTCAGTCCCACGGGTAACATTAATTTTTGTGTTTGTAAAACCAAAACCAAATTAAGGGAATATTAGTTCAGTTTTTGCGATAACCAGCAATTTCCAGTTTCTATGATAAATTGAATTTAAAATTTTAAGCAGAAAACGATAGAAATTATTGTTATAGTGTCTCAGTTCTTATGATGACCTCTGATTCCTATGCAGTTTATGTAAAAAAAAATCATTTAAACTACAAGTAATAGTAATCATAAATTTACCTTGTTTTATGTTCACTTAAACACAGGTTATTTTCTCCCCAATCAGTGTTTGCATACTTTTCATCATAAAGTCCTTTAACTATTAATCGACATCACCATCATCGTCGTTGTCATCATCTTCTTCTTAATCTTCTTCTTCTCCTCAATCTTGCTTGCCTTCGCTTGTTCACCTTCGATATTTAGACTCCATGGAAATTTTTCTCGAATCGCCTTATATAAAGATTGTTCTCCCTTTATTGCCAATATAAAATCACCTGTCAGTTTTTAGCGATGTCTATTCATCACTTTGATCTACTTAAAAGCCCTAATTGAGCCACCCGATCCTACATTCGATGAGACCCTTGCCAATATATCTCTTTTTCATCTGAGATCATTTACGCAACCTTTTTACGGAAAACGACGAACAAAAATTTAGAATGTATTGCAAATCCGAGAGCCTATAGAAATTACCATGAGTGCTCTCTTTTTAATCCTTGGAAATGGGTTTTTTTTTTTTTTCAAACTTCAAATTCATGCGCTGGAAATAAGTCTTGAAATCGCGTGACAAAAATGATGTACGAATTTAGACTAGTAATATACCTTTTTTTTTTTTTTTTCTTTCATTCCAAGTTTCTTGGGTCTTTGATTATAAAATACAGAATGTCAGATGGGGAAAATATTCGGTTTAACAAACACATGGATTATTCATGGCAGGGTTGTTTTGAAAAATGTCGATGTTTATGCTTTGATCTCCAGTAAATGTGGAGTTCCTTTACAAAATCAATATTTCAGATATCTTTGTCAGGTGGAGAAATGAATACCTGACGCTGATTGTATACTACGCCTTGAAATTTAGGTTTAATGTGAATTTTAAGGCGAAAACTTGAAACTTGCTTTTGCATCACAAAGAACATCATAAACATAAGTAGCTGAGTAGCTGTCTTATTTTCTGGCTAAATCTTACTCTCGCACTCCCCCCCCCACCCTCCCGCTCTCTCCCCTCCCTCATTTTATCTGTATTACGTCTCTCTCATCCCAATCTCTCTCTCTCTCTCTCTCCCGTATCCTTCTCTCCCTCTTTTGCCAGCTCTTGCAGGAGTTCTACGACTCGATTCCCAGAGTGTTTTAAAATTCTATCCTACTTTTCTTAAGTCTGTGAACAATTCTCAACTAAATTTAATATGTCGGGAGTGATTCCAAAAAAGCAGTAACAAGCATGATTCCGTGTCAGTACTCTTTTTTTCATTCTTCGTTGTATCTAAAATCGTGCAAAGAAGTGTAAGGTTAGAGCACTTGTCGGTTCGTGATATAAGTAGGAGGTCAAGGTAATTATTTATATGGAAGGCCAATTTAAGCACGTCCATATTTTAACTGTTATGTTGATATCTATTCATTATCATTCAATTGTGACGATGTCCTCAAGTGGACAGAGCATATTTATCAAATTGGTGATTATGCTACAATATTTGATTGGTCATAACGATGTGTGTTGTATCTGTTGAATTTCTACTGAACGAACATCTGGATAATGGTGTGATTCATGACAAATTCACCAGTTGGTTCTTCATGCAGCCTTAAAAAAAGATAGGCCTGCATCTACTCTCGTTAATTTTTTTAATGGAATATATTTAGTATAATATGAATAAACTGCAGTGAATCTCAATGGATGAAGGAACTCAAGCTTAAACTAGCTCTCAATTCCCTTAGACATGCTGTCGATCCCCTTACACACTCCTACTTTAAGTAGGGCCTAAACTTAGAACTTTAACATGCACATAGATCAGAACGGCGTCTTCCATGGTGGTTGTCCAAGGATGGTCACAGCCAAATTTAGAAGTGTCCAAATCTATATAATTCTTCAGACTAATTAACCTGAAAGCCCGATGTGCCACCCCTGCCTCCACCGTCTTCGATCTCGTGGGCGTTCTCGCCCATGGTCTATTTTCATTCACGGCGGTCATCATCGTTTCTCAATCGTAATTCAGGAATGGCTTGAGGCGGCAGGTATTACGGGATGGCATTTAGACATCTAGCTTTAATCTAATGGGTGGATTGTTCATAGACATACTCGCCCAGGGCCTCGATTATTCGTCGAAAAGGGCACGAACGAAACGTTGTCTGCACCGAGGAGAGGGAAAGATAAAAGAAAACTCCAGTTTGAAGATAACATGATGAATACTAATAGATGACTTGATCTATTTCTGTCACGTCGTTGATTCCCCTCCCCCCTCTCTCTCTCTCTCTTTTTTGTTTTTACCTGGGCATCTTTCTCTATCTCTTTTTTGTTTTTACCTGGGCAAGGTGGAAGAAAAAAAAAATGCATGGTATATAGATGTGGAATGAGGCGCCAAATGTCATCTCAGAATCTGTTAGAATGTGGAATACAACTTCATTGTGAACAGTCTTGCAAAATGCAGTAGGCAGTAGTTGGAAACTGTCTTATTATCCATGTAGCTCCCACCCTCAATGCTTTACAATTACTTTTTTGAAAATATGATTCACAATATTCTGATTTCTTGATACTAGAAGACTGGGAATTATATTTGATGAGTCCCCCACCTCAGTCACTGAAATATTTTTCAGTCATAAGTTTGATGTTGAATGTCGACACATTCATCAACATGTTGTCACAACATATTTGAAGACAAACAATAGATTTTTAGCCAACTTTCATGTGACCTCAGTATGACCTTAAGGTCACGCAGGTCATGGATCAATAATGTGAGGTCGAGTATACTCTTCGTTATGCCAGGGAAATGTAACTATAGTTACATTTCCCTGGTTATGCCAAGCCTTCGTTTTGAAAATTTATGATGATGGTAAGCGAATTATGACAGGGAAACAGATGCTGTTACCAGGAGGGCATTTCTAAAATAAATCTAAAATAAATCAGACATCTTTACCTCCTATATTTTCAAGGCCACACTGTATACATTCCACAAATGAAGTCATTGGCGAAAGACCCCTTGAAGGTTTTGAAACTATCTAGCATACTGGCATGTATATACGATGATATGATGCCAACATGATTACGGAATATGATTTGAAGGGTGATATTGCTTACAAAATTTTACTTTTACAGCATGGTTATGGCTTTTCAGCTTTACACCAGCCAACATTTGAATTTTGTCTTGCACTCATTGTAGTCAGTGATAATGGGATATGCTGTGTAGGAGACGAGACGCCTATTACGGGGTGTCTCATAAAGCGCATTATTCATGAGGGCCTATAAAGCTTTGCGACAGACCTAGATGAAAATAGGGAGGAGCTCTTAGGGTGTGATAAAAACAAACCTAGTATTAGTAACAGGTAGAAGGAAAGATGAAACAAATCCCTTTCCGTTGGTTATTACACTTGAATCATTCTTGACCAGTAGACGGATAACCCTGTTTATCAGGCATACTCCTTACAGCTTTTTCCGATTTCTCTAAAGTAATTAAGCACAAATATTTTGTCCTTCATTTGTTTTTACGCAGGGTTGAAAACCTTTTATTTTGTCATCACTAGGCGTATGTTAAGACATATATTGTGATTTTATAGGCAAACTTGACACTGACATTATACCATACATATTGGAAATAAATGTCATTAAATTGAAAAAAAAATGAATTGAAATATTAAATCAAGATTACTCTCTTTTCCGTACATCCCTGAAAACGAAATAATCCTTATAAAGACAGTTTTATACCAATTATTTTAAAAATTACAAAGGAGAAAACGCGTGTACAAATCAGTACATTGTTATTTTACTCGTAAAAGTTGTTTGCTTCTTTGATACCTGAGTTACGGATTATACCCCCCCCCCTTTCTCTCTCTCTCTCTCTCTCTCTCTCTCTCTCTCTTTCATTTCTGAAGTGCTACTAGCATGTGACCAGTAAATGATGGTCAGTTTTATTATCTTCCCTTCCCTATGCCCCTATGTAATCTTTTATGTATGATGAAAGAAAGAAAATTTTAATTCTTATCATTTTCTTCCCCTCTATCTATCTATCTCCACACCTGTTAAATGACGAAGGGGTTTTTCCCCCTCTGATGAAAACTCAGTAAACAAGAATAAATGGCAGGAAGAACCGGAGGAAAGAGGGTTGTGAATCATAACACTCGTTTGGCAACACCAAAACAGAAAAACATTATCTTCAAAGATTTGTTTTGATAAGCAAAATAAAGTGCCTTTGAAGGTACATTGGCTCCTTCCGTCTGTGATGAATCAATTGTCTTTTTCTGAACTGAAATTTGAAATATGATTAAAATTATTATTTAAACTTAATACGGCATTATAATATAGGAAAAGAAAAGGAAGATAATATTTACTCTTTTCTGTGTTTGTCTTTGTTATCTGTAATTGTATAAGTGCATATTATACAAAGCACGGAATATACTGTCATACTAATACTCGTAGGTCTACCCGTCTACCGACAACATTATTTTTTGAATGAGAAATATTTAGCTCGATGTTAATTTTTTCGATTTTTATTGGTGTGTGTTGAAACTTTTGACTAATTTATCACAGAACAACCGCTGATGTTGCACAGTAGATTTAAGATTGAGGCCAAGGATGTTTGGTACATGAAAGACCAGAATTGAAGTCTTGAGATTCTAATTGGAAAGGAGAGGATTGAGGCATAAATGAGAGTAGTGTTTAGGGACCTGGGCCCCGTTTCATAAAAGTTGCAATAACAGTTATAAGCTACTGAAATACTTGCATCTGATTGGCTGAGAGCAAATTTGTCATAGATATGAGGCAGTTGTTATTGATAATAAGTTTTATGAAACAGGGCTCTGGTGTCATTTCTAAGCACGTGTGATGTAGCTTTGTCAGGCAATATTAATTTGATTTTTTTTTTTATTGAGTTCGATCAAGGTGAGCAAGATTCATCCATCTTCAGAGGAAAATGAGGCGCAGCTGGGAGATTCTCTGTGCAAAGGTTTGACAGGTGATGCATGGGGGTTGAACGATGCAGTGGCTGTTTATGAGTGCATATCCTGAAGGCAGGGGGAGGGGGTGTGACCAACTTTGTCTCCCAGTTTGCGGGGGGGGGATCCAACAAGCCAATCGAAAAATCGTCCTCAGATTTTTACATTTCTCGTCAGGAATTAAGATTTTCGTGAGATGATTAGACCTAATCAAATAATCCCATGGAGCCCCCTCCCCCTCCTTTGTCGTTGTCACAATCACCTCCTTACGAAATATCACGATCTTTTTACGATCCATCTCCTTATCCGACTTCACTGCGGTGTGGCCTTATGATTCCCAGAAGCTTCGTAACTCATCGGTTACGTAATCCGTTCATGGTCAACGATGACGTTGACGCTCGACTTTACATCAAATGTTATCATCATCGCACTGATCAGTGAGGGATAAAAACAAAATGACTTCCAATTGACTTGCGTTGATGTATGGAAACATGGATAAAAAGCTACTTGCACACGATCTCTTCTTTTTTGGAGTAGATAACCATACTAATGCACCGTGCACTGGATGTATATTTGGTCTGCTTTATTTATTTTTGTCAGCGATTAAGAAAATGTTTTCAAAGGACGAGGATATATCTTGCTCATACGCTGAAGGTCATTTCTTCGTATTGTTTATTGTTTGGATTGTAGGGTTGAACATCATCTCTTCTCTTTCAATTCTCTGTGTATTTTTATCTTCTCTCTCTCTCTCTCTATCTATCTCTTTCTCTTTAACCTCCGTTCCGTCAATTCTGTCTAGCCTTCTGTTGTCTTTCTCTTTCTTTTCTCAACTTTAGCGTCCTTTCCCCGTCATTTTTATTTGAGAAATTCTGCCTTCATGAATTGAATAATCAAAAGCCTAACTGATCCATGAAAGGCATTAATGAAGTAAAGACTTTACAGTGCTTACTTGTTAATGTTCATGTGTTTATCCCTTTCTATTCTCTGTTCTGAACTTTTCCAAAAAGTTATTTAAACTATGTCAAATGTTCCTTCCAAGAAAACAATTTTTTTCTCCCCTTCTAATGGAAATCGAAATACGTCAACTCCCACCCAATATGAATGGTTCTTTTATCAACTCTTAATGAAGACCTCGCTGTTGGACTAACAAAGGCGTTTTCCGCCTATCTCATTGTAAAGGACTTGTCACCTTCGTTAAATGGAATTGACCCCCTAATCAACTCTCTCGACTCACTCAAACCAAATCGCACAATTGACGATTGAAATAATTGATTGCGTCTTAACTATGCAGGGTTGAGCATTCACCCTACTTTCTTCTGCTTTAGAGAAATCAATTCCTGTCTGTCTAATGTTTTTTCGACTTGTTAGGTACGCACAATAAGACGCCACACACCCGTTGTGTTACCGATCGGGGCAGTCACAACATAGGGCCGCAAACAGGCCCTTGAGGAACGCTCTGCCCTGTTCTGAAGACGAACAAGTGCGTCGCTTTGTAATACGTCGTAAGTTACAAACCAACAAAATTAGCGGCAATTACTTACTATTTAAATTGTTATTATGCTGTCATCGGAGAAAGCTATAATTACGTATTTGTGCAAATTGAAAGGTTTGGATGCATAGTGGGTTTAGATTCGGCTACGAACGTTTTCGTTGATTGATGTCTTACAGATAGAAAGATCCAACTTGAATCAAGATTACAGAAGACCCACCTGTCGTAAGCCGACTCCTAAGATCATGCTCGGAGGGCATTGGGTGGATAGGGGGCGACCAGCGGTATGACAGGTGCATGTCGATGGAGTTTACCTCCGCAGACTATAACCCAATCAAATTTAATCGGAAAGAGTTGGGGCGCAGTAATCAATAAAAGATGACATCTCTATCTGATAATAAACAAATATAAGCGACGGGTACAAAAACAAAGGATAAAGGAAACGAAGAAAGGAGTAGAGAAATACCAATGCAGTTGAAGGTACCAAAACTTACACTTTAACCGAGTTATGAAAATGATGCTATATAGAAACTCACTTGTCACCTTTCAGTTATTATTAATACATCGGCTCTCTGTTATTCTTCCCAGTTCATGTTTTTCACTTAGTAAAATTACATCATATACGATAAACCAAATATAATCCTGGAGAAAAAATAACTATCATACGCAAAACCTTCGGATGATATTGGTAGATAATTATGATTATGTCTCCATCAATCTTGCAAAATGCTTGCAACAATTCACTTTGTGCCTGCTTTACCATTTGAAAGAACATTATAATATACTCTATTGTAATGAAAATATCATCGTTATATTATTGTATAAAATAGGGCCTATATACGAACTAAATAGAATTAAATTAAACTAGTGGGAATCCAGTATACTAGCTGTTACTATTATGTGTAATTTTCATGCCCTTGAAATATAGCAAGCACCAAATGAACAGAAAGAATAAGAGTTGTACAGCCAATTAAGACATCCGAGAAAACATCACGTACTCGAGTAGCTGTCACTCTATCCTCTCCTATATACCAGTGCCAAACAGGTCGTAAGATTATCCTTAACCAAAATGTCTTAGAGAATTTTTGTCAACTCGGTTTTTCCCCCCTCTTCTTTGAATACCTAGTACTGCTATCTAATCAATATTCTTGAATGGACTTAGTACTGACTTACAATATCATTAGCTGAAAACTCTCTATCAGCCTCAAACCCACCTCTATTCCGCTCTCATCGATTAAACGATTATTCATTGATCTCGTGAATTGTTGAAAGCACCGCATACCTATTTAAAAAGTATTATCTCGCCACAGCAAAATAAATCGATAGCAATGGAATGCAAATGGCTGGAGAGGAGAAATTTAGCACAGCTTAATTGAATCAGTCTCACATTTGACCATTTTATAAGAAGAAAGAACATAATGTTGACTTTCTCTTAAGACCATTGATGTGTTAAGTCCATAAGTGTTGTTTGTTAGTGGTATTCATAGAAAATAATTAGTGTTATGGTATAGCTGACACTTAAGTTGCTTGTATTCTATTTTATGTTATGAAAGTATCGTACTTAAACTAGACTTGAGGAGAAAGAATGTTATAAGGGAAATATCGTGAAAACAATAACCCCCAAATTTGTACTGTTATCCAATTTTGATGAACAACCTTCTTTACTCTCGCATCTCTGCGGACTCTGCATCTAGATTATGGTACCTGTGTCAAGTAGTGATTGTGTTTACCAACTTTAATCATCAGTTTGCGCTATTTCAATGGAATGTAGGTATTTGCTAAGCTTAGGAAAGGCATACACTCTTCATGACCTCGTTTCGTAAGTGCTACTTAGTAGCATTGTCCATACCTTTCCTCTGAATCTGGGGAGCGTTTCATCAAGCATTTTATCAGTGATTTTTATCCGACAACTGTTATAAGCTACTGAAATCCTTGCATCTGATTGGCTGAGAGCAAATTTGTCGGTTAAAATCACTGACAAAACGCTTGATGAAACGCTCTCCAGGAGAGCTCTTTCCTACGTGCTCCAGCCTCCAGCGTCTACATAGTTGCTCAAACTTGGACTTAATTCCCTCAAATCTCTGTACTTGTCCTCTTCATTGAGGTATTCATAAACGTAACAAAGGGAGCAAAGCCTTCTTCAATATTGCGAGCCATGCACAGATACAGCTCCTAATCTATTCCTTCAAGTGGCAAACAAAATCTTATTTTGAGCGGTGTACCTTAAAGATAGTCTTCAGGTATGGAAGCGATATGGAAATTAGGATGAAAATTTAAAAAAACTTCACAGCAGCTTTTAATGATAAATATCCTGCTATTGAGACAGTATGTATATACTAAAATCGAAGAAATTAGACAAAAGTCTTTTGGGCCTTACCAGTCAACCAAAAATATAAATTGGCTACAAAGGCAAACGAGAAAGTGTGAAAAGAGATTATCTGCCCCTTAATGTAGGTCTATGGCAGGACCTTTGGACTTCATCCTCATACCTGATTTAGCATAAAAATTAAGACGATTTCGATAACGTATAAGTTACACAAAAAGAGGTATTTCAAATATTATTTTCACTGGGCTACACTATTTGCAATATTGTATAGAGTAAGCAAAATTTATACCCCGACCCTTTGAATTAAAGCAAGAAAATTATTTCGGACATGACTTTAATCTGACCACATTCATGCCACATCAAAGACATACCTGCCTGTTGTTGTTATTTCGTTTGTTCATGACATCGGCCATGTAATATGACCTTTAAAAGGAGAATTTCAGTTTCAAATTGGCTCTGTTCATTTTCAAGTTGTATTGGTCGTGGGTGTGATAGATAAGATCCTTGAGGGTTGCACAATGGTTCGCCACAAGTTGCAGAAAGAAACTCTTCAAGTGTAAACAAATAGAACGTCATGCCCCTCTTAAGCTGCCGGTATTTCAATGGAAAACAGCTACAAGCGCTCCCGTGAAAGTGACACAATTTCGTTTGTTTTTACCTTCACTCACCCCACCGACGCGCTTCAGATTTAATTCCTCGTTCGATTTATCGATGAAACACAGATGACGTCATCCTATACACGACTAATCCCGTCAGGTGGTCATTTATGAAGTTATTAAGTAAGATATGTTTTGCGTTCTTCAGTAATCAATAATTACAATTTGCGCATGTGCAGATAAAGGTCATTTGTACCTAGTACAAATAACCTTTATACGCTTTCATAGCAACACGATGCGCATACATTATGATTTGACCATTTTACTTGTAAAACAAAATACTTAAGTTCTAGAAATATGAGCATTGGTGAATATAAGTGATCTGTTGTAATAGGTGTATAACTCATATGGCGTTTAATCCAATGAACACTGCTTATTCAATGTCATTCGTTTAATCATTTCAAAATGATTTTCAGTATACAGTACGGTATCGAATGATCGTATTTCCGTGGCATATTTTGGACTAAAATGAGAGAATCTCATTTTTTCTCAAACCATTAAGTGTATATATAAAAGTAATAATCTAGAAGAAACTAACTAAAATCATCTTTATTCAATATTCTTGAATCTGATATAATATCTATTATATGTTGGGCTGACTTATCCCCTTTCAAAGCCAAGTTGTGGGGTCCGTAAATGGAAAAAAATATATATATGAAGAGTTTCATTCCAAAAGGAGCTAAATCCACATTTAGTGTTTTTGAGTAAATCAAGGTTTTTTAATTTACCACTTTCCTTTGTCCATTGTTACTTTATTTTGATATATATGGTAGGGTTATTAGATCTTAGATTACTTCCATCATGTTTTTAAAAATCTAGCAATGAATTTCAATTTTTATGAAATTTTTTACAATTTCAATTTCCATGGATTTAGGTCCTTTTGGAATGAAACCTTAGTCCGTTGTCTTTTTCTGCACATTTAGACACCTTTAACAATAGGAATTCAACACGAAACACAGTGATATTGCTAGCAGAGTACATTTTACATCTTTTAAGGTATTTATTTGTTAATAAATATGTTTTTGATTTTTTGATGAATTTCTCATTTGTCCCTAAAGACAGGGAATCGTTAGATGTTTCATTCCAAAAGGAGCTAAATCCAAAGATATTCATGAAAATATTAAAAATCGGTAAATCTTTTCAAAATTTTGCACTGATTATCTAGACTGGGAGCTTCAGCGATATGCGTAAACATATTAATACATAGCTTTAGGGAATGTGGTTAAATGATCAAATTCTAAATGGCCATACTGGATTTAGCTCCTTTTGGAATGAAACGGTTTTGGATTTAGCTCCCTTTGGAATGAAACCTAAATTTCTAATAATTTTTTTTTTTTCAACTTTCAATTATTTTTTTAAAATGCTAAAGTGCATTTGATTCCCATGCCTGAGATGCATATATTTATCTTTAAAAATCAATTTCGGTCAGAAGTGGATTTAGCTCCTTTTGGAATTAAGCTCTTCATATAGGCAGCTGGTATCTGTTTTGAAGGACAGCCTAAACAGTCTATACCTCTTGAAACTTTGACCCTTTCCGACAATCGCAGCTGCAGTCGTGACATTTCTTATGCTTGGTCTGATTGAGGTAATCTTGGGCTCTGATAATGGAATTACTTTTTTGTTTTTTTAAGCCGGCTATAAAATGTAAGCAGGAAACTTACGAAATTTGCAGAGAACCATATTCATATAAGCAGAAACAATCATAATTATTAATATAATTTTCCCTAATATTATATCTGAATTGTTAGATATGCAATCAGTTTTTTGATTTCGCCATTACAATGTTAACAAACTTCCGAAATTTGCAGAAAATCACCTTCATTTTAAATTAATGTGACTACTTATTTCAATTTTTTGACCAAGCACCACGATATCATCATTCGTTTAGTCACAATTCTTTTTTTTTTTCACTACTAAGCTATACTACAATTTTCTATTCAATTCATTTGGAAGATACTATTCATGTGTTGTTCTTATATATTGTGCTGGATTCTTTGGAAAATTTTGTCTTGGTCATTATCTGAACTCTACCTTTCGATCTGTCTTGTCATTCAATCCGAAGCTGATCACATCTTTGGGATGACATTTCTAATTACAAGATTATCAAATAAAATTAGCGATCTGTCCATGGGATCATGGGAACTTTGTATCAATGCGATCGAGATGACGTTGCTCGTCTTGAAATTCCTTCTAAACTTCTGTTTTGAAATGACAATTGAGTGGATAAAAAAACATATTTTTCAGTTGAGGAACGTTTGACATTTCATTTCTTGACTGGAATATCTAACGAGGGGGCCGTCACGGTTGTGATTATGAAAACAAGGTAAACGCGATATTATGTTTTTAAAAGAGGACAGATTTTTGTCATGGTTATGGTTTAATGATTAACTAAATTATTTAAATGAGAGATCTATCTTGGTCAATAAGATGTAAATATGTTACGATTTCTTTACTTTCTTTTTGTCAGATACTACCCCCGAAAAATAAATGAAAAATGTGCAAGCTCACACGAATGTAATGTAATTTATTATTGAAATCAAATTCAGAAAGATTTTTTTTTTAGTACAAAATAAATCAGTGGTGATTATAATTAGATTGGTTGACTTTTCAAGAAGCTTCTCTCCTCCGACTCGTCCTCCTTTTCATCCACGATGAGATTGTCATTATCGACAGAGCTTGTCGCATCGTAATCATTGAATTGTAACCATTTACCTTCACCACTGGAATGCAATCATGAGCAGAGCCAGATATGCAGGTGCACCAATCAATCAAAAATGAGACAGTCAAAGCTAACTCACCATTCCAACACGGTTTTTTCCTCGGCTAAAATGCCGCTGAAGTAGCCATTGATTGATATTATAGGAGGCAAAATTAGTTAATAAGTTCTGCAGTATTTGCTTCTTTTCTCTCCCCCCCCCCCCCCCCCCCTCTCTCTCTCTCTCTCTCTCTCTCTCTCTCTGTCTATCTATCTCATCTGGTTTCTATTATTATGTCTGTGAACCTTGAAAAAAAAGAACGGCCACTAAGCTCGACAGTAAGAAGACGAACAATTTTCACCAATTTTAAAATGTTTTGACCATGTTGACCCGCCCAACTAAAATTAACGTATAGAAACGATATATTTCTCCACAATTAAGAGTGTTTCCACACGCAAATATTTACCTGTTAACTCAAAGTCCATCTTGTTTTCTCAAGTTATAAAGCATTAGCATGTGAATGGCGACATGTCAAGGAAGAAAATAGTTGTCTATTACCCGATGATTGTTTAATGGTATTTGCGATGTCTGACCAAATTGATTTAGTGATCAAAGCGCAAATACGTCTGCCTAGAGTACGAAAAGAGTGTTAATTGATATGCATTAAGAATGAGTGAAGGAATGAAAGGATCTTAGATAGCTTTATGGACGAGGTTCTGAATTGATTTATCTTTGAAAAATAGGATTGATACATGATGAGGACACGTTGAAAGCCAAATTCGGCTTTAAATTTGTATCGAGTGATGCCTGCCAATTTAGCTCGAGCTTCCAATAGTTTTTTTTTTTTTATATATCAATCAGATTTTCTAGGAAGTATTGCAAGATCAGTGGCGGTCCACTAACCCTCCGGTGGTCACTTCATAGTTTTCTCTTTCATACACCCCCAGGGGAAGACAAAATAATGCATTTGACAAAATCCACCAGAGGTACGATGGGCAAATTGTGATATACAGAATCGCTTCAACGTTTTAAGTATTTAAGTGCCGTTATTTAAGTTAGGTACACTGCCCGATGCGACTTATTCACTTATGAAAGAAAAAAAGACTTGAAAATGGTTGTATGGCCCTACAAATCCTCTCACGAAATCGTTGCTATAGGGCCAACTTGTTACATGACTAATGGAGATTTAGATCAGCTTATTGACCGCAATCCTTTCAGCTTGACTTTCCATCACGGATGAATGTGTTTCTGAAATGTGCAGAAATCATCATGGCGGCAAGTCAAAGAAATGCCATTTCACCGACATCCATGTCATTAGGAAAGAGTACCTATAGTTAATTTAGTAAACATTTTAAACAAATCAGACAAGGAATTAGTTATTAAAGGTATACAAGTATCTTTTTTGAAAGAAAATCTACAGAGGTTCTATTGTATGTCAATCTATCATATTAATAACATAACAAATTTTCAAGCAAAAAGATTATTGTTCTGTGTGTTAAAAGAGACATTTGACTCTGGCTTAGATTATTTGATTTCTATACGAAATGAACGGAGGAAACGTATTTAATAATACCTCCCGAATTATGATTTTGTGGGAAATATTCAGTATTCGGTGTTTGTTTTTGTCTTTGTGTCTCGATTTAGTTTTTGGGGTTATCTTTTTGCGCTTTGAACTGATTCTATGAACCTCTCCCCTCCCTCCAAATAATTACTACTTTAATGTACATTAACTAGTTTTAGGCCTAACTAATATTCTTTTTATTCTTCATGACGATGTCGACAAAATGAAGTCAGATGTCGAAGGTCACTGTGATCACGAGGAAATGGTTTTAGGTTGAAATCACAAGTGGCATGAATTAATACCAGCAAAAGAGCAAACAAGGTCCTCACTATTTTGATATCAGATTGATCGTAAAAAGTACAATGACATTATCTACCAGAATGATTAACATTTCACTGCGATTACAATGAAGATTAAAAGATTTATTCACTGGTCAATAACTATTCGAAAATTAAATGAAATTGTTTGTCATATCAATATGAGATGAATAGTACAATTAAGTTGTTTACTACAATAATAACAAAAATCACTGTGGTCACATTCTATAAAGTCACAGACTATAAAGAATTATTTCCAGGTCAGTGCTCATTGGAAAGATTAGTAAAATTGTTAAAGATTGTTAAAAATCGTGTAGAATCACTACAAAATTGTATTATACATGATGATCTATATGTATAAAGGCACAGTGTGCCAAATCTGCTTTGACTACTTTTCTAGCACGTGCTGTATAAAAATGAAATATGAGCCCACTCTCTAATAAAGTGTCCATTTGTGAGGATAGCCATTTTAATGTGTTTGTGGGTATCATCTTCCCCTTAATAAAACCGTCAACCTCAATACACCTAAACGGTCATTAGCACATAGAGTACACTGTACCTCAACGGTGTACATGGCTTATACCCAAGTCACGCCAACATGAGCGACACCAGGGGAGCGTTTTCATCAAGTGTTTTGTCAGTGATTTTCACCGACAACTGTTATAAGCTACTGAAATCCTTGCATCTGATTGGCTGAGAGCAAATTTGTCGGTAAAAATCACTGAAACAACGCTTGATGAAACGCTCCCCTGGGCCCCGTTTCATAAACCTTGTTATCACTGACAACTTACAATAATTGTTATAAGCTACTGAAATCCTTACATCTGATTGGCTGAGAGCGAATTTGTCATAGAAATGAGGCAGTTGTTACTGATGACAAGTTTTATGAAAAGGGGCCCAGATCGACAACAGACCGATCGAAAAATGAGATTACATGTACCTTGAATGGGTAAGGAGCAGTCGGTTCGGTATCGGTTTGGCGGTGTGACATAGGTCATGTAGATACGAACCTTGTATGGTGGAATGGTGCTGATATTGGCGCCTGTCCATGTGTAATAACGCTGGTGATCACATTGTATTCATTACCTTGGCGCAGGTAAAGAGAAGGAAGGAAAACGAAAGGAAATAACACATAGCCATGTGTGATCTGTTTAAGTACGCGATATTAACTGAAGGTCATGTACGGACAGCTAGTCCGAAATAACAAACATGAAGTACTTTTCTCTATTCATTCAGAAGTGCAGATTTAAAACTAATATTTTGGGAGTTTTCAAGATAAACAGAATACAATGGCAAAGGGATAGCCTTGCAGGATAATAAAATATTATGAAAAAACAATCAAGTTACTGAACAAAGCTCTAAAACACACGTGCACAAAGAATTACAAAACATCAATGAATCGAGTCCGACTACTAAAGGAAAGTTGTTGTGTTGTGATTTTTTCCTCGATGACGAAAGACCCACGCGAAATGCACAAAAAGGGGCAATGAAATTCATGTGTTGTGAGTAAGCATGCTAAGTAGAACGTCCAAGAAATAGATCAAGCTCCATCTGTAAGCGATCATGACGATCAGGAGCTTTAACAGACTACCAAAAGGTTTCAGAAGCGGGAAAATACCTTAACATCCTTTCCACGAAACCGGCGCCACACATTTCATCACTATACATGTACTTCGAAGAAGCGATTAGGTTTAATGACTGTACTATTTTGAAAGCCCGCTGTCCGAACCAATAGTTCTACATCTACGAACGATGACCGTGCCTCTACTAATACCAAGCTAAATCGCAAAGTACTGACGTAATGCATTTCAATCTTCAGTGATTGAATGTATGATAATCATTATATGAAAATAATAGCTCTGTGGCTGTAGTGCATTCTGATGTGTAAATGTATTTGGTTCTCGTTACCTTGTAAGTTGTCTGTTATCATGTGAACATCATTATTTCAAACCAATTTATGTAAATCACAGTTTGAAAACATAAATGTCAATATTATTTCATTATCTGACAATAAACGGAAAGAGAATGTATTTCAAACAGACATAAAGTTCAAGTTAAAGTTTATTTTACTCATTTTTAAACTTCTTAAGACCTTTATACCCAGAATTCGCCACTAATTCAGGATCAACTATGCAAATACATACATGTATATCTTTTTTAGGTTTTCGTCGGGGCTAAACTTTTTCATTCAATGGCGGCATGCTCTAGGCCTATCTGAAGTGTTAACAAGATACCCATTGTGCTTTATAGCTGCAGGCTGAGTGTTACCCTGTAAAGAGTGGTAGTGATCAGTGTTAACGCGAAAAGAAAATCTGACGTACGTCTTGCCGACAGTCTCTCAAAAAGTGAAAAGCTTGCTGTGATATGACAGCTGTCTTTCAGATAAAGTTCCTCCTTGACGACGCTTCAAGAAATCTTTAAGTGCCTTATTAAGTCTTGATGAATCGCATGTAAAAAGAAAAAGAGTAATGACAGACTCGAACGCGCGTAACCATCATGACATAAATCTGTGATAAAGGCTTGTTGTCAAACCCGAGGCACAACGCCAAACCGACTCTACATCGACTCCAAATGTCGGCCATTCGGGGGAAAGTATTTTTTTATTCGATATGTTGTCGGTCAGGGCCCTGTTTCATAAAACCTGTCATCAATGACAAGTTGCAATAACTGTTATAAGCTACTGAAATCTTTGCATCTGATTGGCTGAGAGCAAATTAGTCGGTAAAAATTACTGACAAGACACTAGATGAAACGCCCCCCCCCCCCCCCCCCTGGTTTAGGTCTCGTAAGTGTGACTTGGGGATGAGTGCATGTAGTCTAGCTCCTACTCATCATGACAGTACGAAGAAGGGTATTTTAGGTCTTCAGTTTGCCGACGCAGGAAGGTATGAAAAGGTCGTCCATCGATCACACCTATTGCAGTGCGTGGCATATTGTCAATGTCGAGAGGTGTGCTCTCGTAATGCTGTTTTTGATGCATTTAAAATGACGCGTCACGGGTCCCTCTTCCTCTCCCAGGAGATGGTGTCCTCCATTTTCCGGCACTTGAAAACGTGATCAGAAAATTCACAGAAATACAAAATACATTGTTTTCGCCACATTATGTGCAGTTGCGGATTCGCAACTGCACATAATGTGGCATGGGGTTATAGAATCCTTCCCAGACCCGAGGGGGGGGGGGGGGGGCGTAATGTATCTGGTCAGGACTGGTACTAGACCCACTGGAAGTATTTTATTTCTCTTGTTCCCTGGGCATTCACATGGGCATTCGCATGGGCGGGGGCTCACGCTAGCTCCACCCTATGCTGAAGAAGTCAGTAATCTGAACCTCCTAACTTCCTTCCTTCCTCCCCCAAAGCATATTTTCTGCTGAAATGTGAACAATTCTACATTATAAGCCAATGTCTACGAGAACTATGTAGTTCCTGTATGAAGCTTCGGGGAATGATGAGATTTAGTAATTAACGGGTTAAGATAGAGAAGCGCAATATGTTGCCCCTTTTCAGTCGCATGATACCATTTGATTGCCTGCTTAAGAACAAGGGCCTGCTGAACAAAAAGAAATTTAGTCAAATATGAAATTAATATGAACTGGCAGTTTAGAAACAAGGATGAGCATCTCGCAACCTCCTCCTACCTAGAATCCTTCAAAGCCATTTTCCAAGACATGTGTCTTGGTATAACTGGCCACACCTCTAACGTCATAAAGGATGTAGGCCTATGCTGTTTGTATGTATGTGATAAGAAAAGATGCCTTCCATATGTCACACATGTCCTGCACGTGTCAATGTAAAGATAAACGATCTAAAACCAATGTTGCGATGTCTTTTTAAAGGGATATGTCGACTGAGGCATTATTTTTGCATAACGTACGCAGTTTTATTTGCATAAAAGCGCAATGTGTTGCTTTATTTCTGTATTTTTCCTCTTGATTTTGACTTTAAAACAGGATGAAATCATTTTGAGTTGTCACATTTCTAAAAGGAGAATGAAACCCTGGGAAATATCCATTTTAATGAAAAGAAAAGATAGATAGAGAGAAGCAATTTTAAAAAGTTCCCTCAAAATCGGTTACGAAATGAAAAAGTTATGAAAGTTTGAAAAGTTTCAATTTACTTTCTATGGCGATCCTCAAATTGGCAATGTTGCTTCAAAATGGCAGGTTTAGTAGTACAACTCTCAATATGTTTTGTACACAAAATTTCATATTTTATCCATTATCTCTAAAGATGCTGTTTGTCTTTTTGTGAACTCAACATATGTTGTGTCAAATACATTTTCCCACGATATATCTTGAGCTAAGAAGGAGACAATTTTTATAATCTGTAATAACCCTGCCCATTTCCCTACCTATTACTCGCATTCTATTATGTATTTCTATTCTCATCATTCTGCGGTACTTTTCTGTTTTCAACATTATCCCAAAACTCGTAACCGTTGGCGGTATTACGGTATTGCGTTTCAGCAATTAATCGGACAAATCAATCGTGACCACGCATTAGCGCTCTCACTTTACAAAATGAATCAAATGTTTTGCTGCTGTTGTGCCTTTTTAGCGACAAAAGGGGCTTTAAGATTTTATAAGTAGCAAGATTGTGTACAACTATTCGATAAGTACATGTAGCTATACTATGGGGGTATTTAAAGCGAGGCAAAGAGTGGGAAAGAAAACCATGTTTTGAGACGAGTTTATACACACTGTAGTCAATTCAGTGAAAGCGCATTATCTTGAAAGGTGTATTCAGCTTTGAATTGTTGGATTCCTGTTTAAGACTTTAATGGGCTGCTAAATTAAAGTATTAATCGTATTTAACATTGCACTCGAATGGGCATTGAAATAGTGGTCTTGATAGTCAAACGTATGTGGACATCATCTCAGGATAGTAAATTGAGGACAGAATAAGAGAGAAAATGAAGGGGGAAAATATAGCAAAATCTTTGAAGCCTTCTTAAATTACTTCTTTATCATTCAAATGACGTCCAAAGATCCTTCAGCGTAATATAGACCTACTACTTATGAAATACTGTGCATTTTGAATTGTCATTTACTCTCCTTTTCTCTCTTTTTCTTCTTTGATCCTCTTCCAGATAATTTCATAATTTTGCAAGGATTTTTCTCTTTTTTTCGAGACAAAATTCCACTATTTGGGTTATTTTTCTCCGTCGTCATTCTTTCGCAAATGCTTAAGTCCCAAAGTATGACTTGGTCATAAGTATATTGTTCGAGTGACACTTTCTTATATATGTCCCATACGTATTCCCTCGTTCTCATACATTCGACGACACCTAATAGCTTTAAATCATATCATAGAATAAGACCATAGAATAAAACCACCATTTCCATTGCCTGTAAGCGATAGAAATGAAGAGTTTTAAGTCTTCGGCAATATTACATTCTAAAGCGGTTCACTTTATTTTCCATTAGTCGTTCAGAATACGTCGTCACTCCAAATGACCTTTTGAAAAAAGGAAAGTAAGGTTTAATCTTCTTGACATACGTCTGCAATTGCTGGTCGGAATCCTCAAAACTTTTAAGGAATTATCCGTCGTTAGACATCGATTACGGATGATGTCTTCATGATAGATTGATTCAGTTCTAAAGAATACACATTAAATCCCCTTCAATGATAATTAGCCTACTAATCTCTTTAATGGAGACATAACGACGTCAGTGTGACAAGGACGTGGTCCAAATCGAAAACCAGCAGACGTTTCTCTCGGTTGTTGACACCATTCTTTGTCGGTATTGGGTTTAGAAAATTGGTCTAAAATGATACCATAATTTGTGGTTAACTAAGATAATTGTAACTGATGAGTTAGGTGTTTCAGCATTCACGTTAAACGCATTGCCACAGAAGGCAATTATCATCGTGTTTGAATATCTTCGAACGGAATGCGATGTAAGCTCTCTTTTTTTAATTTTGCGGGCTTGATTGAAACAACATTGTACATCGAGGCTAACGAGGCAATTATGTGATTTGGGAAAGCTGACAAGAATGGTGATAAATGATGTTGTCACTTCGGCCTTATGAGTCTCTTATGGGAGTCCCGATAGGATGAATGTTTGGACATATTACAGTCATTATTGCCGCACACCTTCTTGTGCTAAAGGTATACAGGAAGAAACAACAGACCTTGAGGCCTGTAATGCTACCAAATAGACAGGCACCTGTAAAGAAATGACTACTCCTATCATTCCCTTTGTGTGTATGTACTTTACTCTTGAGTAGGTTTAAGTTCAAGTAAATAATGTCCAAAGAAACCGCTTCTGGAGGTAGCTCTACAGCACGCACGGGAGTGAGAAACCTGACAGCTCCATGTTTCCATGACGTGTTCTAGTTCTAATGTTGTATTGTTGCTTTTTTGTCTGGTTCATGATCTTGCTCTTAACCCATCGCGTTCCATAGGCACCATATCTCACATGTGGTTTGGCCAGATTTCTCTTTTTTTTCATAACCACATAACATCCATGCACATGCTACTCATCTGTAAATGTATAGAAGCCAGTAGTAGGCAGATGACGAAAATGTTAACGTAATTTTTTTTTAGTTATGAAATGCATTGCAAGAGAAACTAGCTCAAGGAAATTTTGAATTTTTTTACTTTTTTTTGGTAGTAGGTGAATAAAAGAGGAAAGAAATTATTAATGATAAGTACATACAACCGATTAAGATCTCTGAATAATAATAATTCAAATACGGGACTACATATTTTGGTCAAACCGATCATTGCTTATTGTTCATTATTCAGCTCTTATATACATAGTCTATCATATTCGTTTGACAGATGTAAATAAAGTTTGGTTAGATTCCGCGATTATTTCTTTTCGTCGTTGCCAAAACTTGGGATTACTTTAAATTCCTCATTGAGTTCAAGAATATTTCTTTACTAAAATTTCAACCAAAAAACTCATGAAAATACAGATTAAAGAGAGATAGATATTGTCCTCGGAGATATTGTCATGTGGTATTGAGAAGGTTAATACCATTGAATCGGATGCGTTGTATATTGATTTCGCTGGTAAACATTCATGATGCAATGTTCAAGTTTGTGACAGTACCTCTCATGTGTGATACAGCTGTATCGTATCGATTTAAGGAAGTGGTTTTTGGAAACTCAAATCTCGAGACGATGATAACCGCAACCACTATAAGCAGAGATTGAAAGACCACCTTCCTGCGCCTTCGGTTGTTTCTCTCCTTTCTTTGGGATATCATTATCTTCCCTCCTCCTCCTCCTCCTCCTCCTCCTCTCCCTCTTCCTCTTCCTCATCATCTTTTATTCGTCGTCTTATGCTAAAGTCACAACTGATCGTGCGTGTTTTTGCATCTCCTCTTGGGCGTCTTGCACCCTCCTCATTATACATACACCCTCTTACCTGAAGTACCTCCGTATGGAGCCATGGGCTTCGTGGGACCTCCGCAAGAAGCCCGTGCGATGTTCACAAGAAGCCCGTTCAGGAAGTACGATGGCTGCGTATGTCACGTGCGTTCATCAGAACACGTAGCCACACGCAGAGATAGTTGGACATGTCCAACAGCCTCATTGTGTGTCCTGCATGCTCCTACTTGCTTGGATAAAACCTGCAGACCCGTGCGCAAGGATTTTCTGCGAAAGGAGGTGCACGACCGGTTGTGACCAACCCTTTAGTCTTGTTTTGTCCATATTCTTTTTCCTGGCCGTTGGAGGGCCCAATATATAATGAACCAAGGGATAATGCCATATCCCGTCCCATCCCCAACCCTCCGCCCTCTGTTTATGAAACCCTGCTTATTTCATTCCATTATTCTTTTCCATTTTTATTTTCATCTTATTGCCGATCTTTCTCGACTTCCATTTAATCTTCGTTTGAAGACGAGTAAAATACGTAAACTGCAAGTTAATGTAGCTAAAAAAAAAAAAACAACAACCATTCAACTCAGAAACCCACCCACGGCATGGGAGACGGATGTGAGGACACTGACTATCAGAAACCAGAAATATTGATTAGTTAAATATCAAAGTGCGTATCCTCTGGCTCTAAGAAAACCACAATTTCTATTCTCCACGCTCCCAGAGCTCCTTCTCATCCATTGTCATCCGGTCGTGACGGTATATAAATATATCTGGCATTACTTAAGCCATATTCCCAACAATCATGAGCTTCCGAAAGAAACATCTTTCAAACCCAAGAAGTGTACAGTCAAAGAAAAAATAAATTATTTCGAAACGCGATTGGTGTGTGAAGTTTCTTTCGTCATAAAGTGATAAAGATTTTAAGTACGATTTTCTTTCTTTTTCCCCTCCTTCCAGGGTAACTGCTGTTGGCAGAGCGTGACTGGAAGAAGGCTGCAACTCAAGTCTGTCGACATTGCGGACATATCGGAGATCGAGAGACGTCACTTGCAAAAGGCCGCATATCACAGACTCCAAGCTTACAACGTTGGACCCATCATCTTGCCTAGAGGTAAGGAGCTCATGAAGTTCGGGTCAGTTATCGTCACAAGGCACTTTGTTTGCAGGTGTAAAGAGAAAGTTGAATTCTGGTAAAGTTGCAAAAAAAATCGTGAACTTTCTCGGGTGTTTTTAAATTCTTATGTGGAAGAATATCATAGTAGCAGGATTGCTAGTGAAATGCCCTCATTTTCCAAATATAACTAATAGTAGTTGAAAACTTTAATAAAATTTTGATGCCACACGTTTGTGTAGTCCCATATGGCCATATTTTGTGTGCAATCATTCAGCTGTTTGTGATTTGCACTCGATCTGGTCAATGTTTAAAAAATGGCAAATTTTCTTTCAACGCTGCAAACGATGACCTCTGCCTGAAGATTTTCGATATGTGTTTTCAAGGAGATGCAGTTTGAAACCCCTGGTGCACAATTATCCCACCTTAAGTCTTCTTTTACTAACAAAAAGAGAAATAATAGGGACTGCAGTTTAGTTACAGTTATCCTCAATGGAAATGTCTGACCATGATGTAACAGGACGTGTTTATTTACACGTGTGGGAAAGTTTTTAAGAAGGGCAAACAGAGTAAATGAGACCCTGGAAAGGAAAGAAGAAAAGAATAATAACCAAGATGTGTGATACAGGTGCAGAGCGTTTGAAGAAAAACAAGGCAGACATTTCCATTTTTGTTCGCTTTATGTGAGACATGGATGAGGAAAAAAAAAGTCTGGTTTCTATAGATATAACCTATATCAAGAATGCATATATTCATTATGCATAGGACTGTTATTAAGTACCATAGTAACAACGCTGTGCAAATCACAAAAACGACGTTTGAAGTTTGAAATGTGTCAGTTCGACGAACAGATTTACATTTACATCACTTCGTTTACATGTTCATGAAAACATCATACATTTTTTTTGTATTATTTCTTATCCTTGCCAAGTTTCGTCTCTTTTCCAATTTGTTTCAAGGGATAAGATATAAATTTGCAATTATTTCTTGATTTACAACAAAGTCGTCTTATTTTCTTTTTTAATCATCAAAGCTTACCATATAAAGCTTTGAGAACTAATCGGTTTTATCATCTCTCTTTTTCGTAATGACGTTTTTGTAACGAATAATTACGGAGCATTTTAGAAAGTAGTCTTGATACTGCAAAAATAATTCAGAAAATTTCCCTGATACATGTACTTATAAGGCATCTTAATAACTGTAATGAGTGTTCCATGCTTAAAGTTGAGCAAAGATTTGAGAAGATTGAAAACGGTCGTGATGAGAATTATACCCGTTTCTCTGTAATTGATTTCAATCACGAACTCTTTAAAAGCTTACGAAATTGAAGTTGAAACTTCTCTTGATACTACATTACGTAATTCTTGGAGAATGTTTATAAAGATGTCGTTTTCTAGTAAACTATTCTAGTAATGTTAAGGTACTCGTGACCACACGGTTAAATTCTCTCATTCACACACACTCTGCCTGTTTTTTTTTTTTTTTTTTTTTTTTTTTTTTTTTTTTTTTTAAATATTTGTCGTTGTGTTTTCTTTTCCTTTTTCTGGACCTCTAGGAAGAATAGAGCCATTAAGTTAATGGCTGTGAATAGAGATTTCCAGCCGTTATTTTTGTATTAATTCTTGATTTAATTCTTGAATTATATATTCTTGTACATGTATATTTATAAGTGTGTACTGGTGATCTTTTTATACGGAAAATAAAACCAACCAATCAACTCACAGAACAAGGATCAGTCACTCAAGAAGGCAAAGTCATCAAAAGTCAGGTGCCTCTGGAACATATAGTAGACCTATTTTCTCAGCATGCTCAGTTTTCAGTTAAAGGGGCTTCTCTTTTTTTACTGCTACCCTTTTTTTGCAATATATTATGGAAATATTTTATCAACGTTTTTATTACAATACCTTTTATCGTATTGTGGATGTGATGTTATAAATTGTAGTTTTATTGCAATGAGAAATAAAATAGAATTGAAGAATTGAACTTGAAACTTTATAAGTGCGTAAACGGCGAAAAGTTTTCACCACGCTCTCAGATTGATACTCGAAAAGGAAATGAATAAGGAATAGAGATAGGAACAACGCTTGTGAATTAGGTTCTTTGTTTTTTGTACCGTATTACCAAGAAGCATCTTGGCATTGCTAACACAATAAGTGGACCGTTGTCTGTATGGTAATGTCTCATTTTGCGAGAACATTTTCTCAGCGGTCTTTTTATAATTTGGTTAGTATGGATCGCATGCTGAACAAGAGTTACATTTATTCTATTTATCCAACCAAGGACGTCGCAGATACTACTACTACTACCAGTAGACCCATCTTCTCAGTTCGTGCTCTCTTATACAGAAAGATGGTTTTCATGTCGGCGTGTTCTCATGCATGCATGGCGCCTCGTAATAGATCACGTGCTGTCAAAATACGCCTGTGCATTTTGCATAAAATTCAGCAAAAGCGCTCTTGTCTGGATAAAAGAGATCATGTTTGTATGATCATCGCATGAGAAAAAGAACATTATGATTCATCTTTAATTATCCGAAACAATTACTGTCTGATTGAAATTCCCATTACTCCATTTTCTTTTTCTGTTCTGCATGTACATGGAAGCAAAGCACTGTGCGTATGAAGCATCAAATAATACATTCTATCATTTTTTGCTTAAATGCGAGAATGTAAAAGCATCAAATAATTCTGTTAGGGATGAAGAGTAGTTAAGTTCCGTTACTGCTTTGCTATAAGATTCAAGTTTTCATATGTCTATGGATTCAACACTCCTGATGGAGTAACAATTTCGTCACAATGATTTTGATCTCGCTTTTATCCGTTAGCTCATGGTACATACCACTTTGAAGTTTTTTTTTTTAATGCACATCATTCTTCAATGTCAGATGAAGAAATCACAATTGATTCACTAATATTCTCTTATGAATTTTTTGGAAAAATCATGAATGGACTTTCAGAAGAGCATGCAGCATGTTGTGTGGCTTAATGCAATTTAGGTTTTAGGAAATTGTTTAAGGCAAACATTCAAAAATTCAAATCAAGTCGCTTTTTAGTTTTCCTTTAGTCATTGGGGAAAGTACAATCTAGTGTAATTAAAAATACAAATTTGCATAGGTTCATAGGTTCCGATGAGTATATGTGGAATATGGGTTATGGATCGCGTCATAAACACTGAAACACTGTCTTTCTCGTCGTAAATCATTCCATTTATCAGCAGAAAATTCGGATTTCATTTCCAAATTTCTCCTTCAGTTCAAATGACAGGCAACACGCACATGATTAATAATGGACGTTTTCATACCGGGATATCTTCTTCACCCTTTACCCTGGACAAATCATATATATTGGTTTGTTACAAATATATCCAGCGGCGCTTTTCAAATGTCAGGCGCCATTTTGTGGAGTTCGTATTAGATAGACGATGATACGCTCGGCTCGATACGTCACCGAGTCGAGACGTAATGGTGGTATTTAAATTTCCAGCCGGATTGCAGGCCAAACAAGTGCATAAAGGGGAAATGGAAAGACCCTATTAAATGAGTGACCTATAGGGTTTCGGGTTTTCACGTCATCTGATTTCGTGGAAGGGGGGGGGGCAGATGGTGGATGGGGGGGGGGGGTTGGGGTGACAAACTGAAGTCACTGTGATGGGACGGGGACCTGGGCCCCGTTGCAGTATACCATTAACGGTAACTTTGCGATCAATGGTAACTCCCATGGAAACCTTGATTTTGATTGGCTGTTGAGTGATATTGGAACTCATTAGAACAGAATTTAAAACTTACCCCTAACTTAAGTAGGTTCAAATATCTTGTGAAGAAACACTTGACTGACTTATACTGATGTAAATAATTCACTCTGCTTTTATTTATTTTTCTTCTCTCTTCATTCCATAATAGTGTATTTATCTTCTTTTTTTTTTTATAATGGTTATATACGTGTATATATAATATACTGATTTCCACTCGAAATCTCTTTTATTTCATTAATTTTATATTGCAATGTTAGCTCAACTGTATATAATGTACATATGTTTTGTTTAGTAATTTCCTCCCTCTCAAACAATTACTTTAATTTAAACGAAAATCTTTTTTTTTTTTTTTTTTTTTTTTTTTAATAACATATATTATTGTATCATTATTCGATTAGGGGATCTACATCACACAAGCTAAGCTTTTTAGTAGATCCCTCCACATATCATTTTGTCACCTTTCTATGTCATATTTATGTATTCTCTGTTTTTGCAGTGTTTGTAATTTATACATATTGTTGTAATTTCATTGTAAATGTGGAATCTGAATAAAAAATCAAATCAAATCAAATCAAATGTTACCATGGTAGTTACCATTGATAGCAGAGTTACCATTAATGGTAAGTTTTATCCAACGGGGCCCTGGTGAATATTAAGTAGAAGTAAATTATCAGTAAAAGCAGAATTGGCGGTAGTAGTAGTAGTAGTAGAAGTAGAAGTAGTAGTAGTAGTAGTGGTAGTGGTAGAAGTAGTAAGAGTAGGAGTAGGAGTAGTAGTATTAGTAGTAGTAGTAGTAGTAGTAGTAGTAGTAGTAGTAGTAGTAGTAGTAGTAGTAGGTAGTAGTAGAAGTAGTAGTAGTAGTAGTAGTAGTAGTAGTAGTAGTAGTAGTAGTAGTAGGAGTAGTAGTAGGAGGAGGAGGAGGAGGAGTAGTATTAGTAGTAATAGTAGTAGCAGTAGTAGTAACAGTAGTAGTAGAAGTAGTAGTTGTGGTAGTAGGAGTAGTAGTACTAGCAGTAACAGCAGCATTGATATAAATCGTACTGAAATCGATGTTCGTGAAGATTAGAAGTGTAGCCGAGTGGTTAAAAACTTCGACTGGAAATGCGAGGATCGTGGGTTCGATGCCCGGTACGGCACCTATTCCCTTGAGCAAGGCATTTTAGCTACATAGCTCTTTTATCGTACATAAAATAAATGGTGTTTGGCGTATGAATACGTGTGTATGTTTCTTACAACAACAAAAAAGTAATTAAAACAGGTATTTCTAAGATGTGATAATTCGTAAAGTCATGCGTAACATTACGAACAGCTTTACGAAACACCCCCCCCCCCCCGTAATGATAAATGATGGAGATCAATAACGATATGATAGTCATATCTTTTTTAATAAGTCACTTCGTAATTACAATTTGCGCATGTGCAGTTAAAGGTCATTTGTACCGAGTACAATTTACCTTTATAATTTATGCTGTCATTTTGCGCGCACCATTATGATTTTACACGTTAAGCGTTAAACAAATAGCGCGTCCACCAAAACAAATGCAGGTACGCATACAAATTGGGGTCATTTCAGGGTCAAATGTACTATGAACTAATTACGAACTACAGTCGAAAACACCGACATAGCTAATAATGAAGTATTGTAAGTGAAAAAAATTATTCTGAGTAATAAAGTTTTTATTTTTCAAAAACTGAATTTAGGTGATCAGAATATAATTCATATAAGGCTTGTTTTCAGAAATATTCATCTTTTATTCAGGATCGCTCTTCCTCTTATAATCATTATCTTCAAATTGTAAACATCTTGGATTCTAAGTCGGGATTATCATGGTGGAATTCACTATCAGTCAGAGAGAGAAATTCAATGCAAAGGGATTTTCATATTTTCTTTTCTCTCTTCTTTCCTTTATTATCATTCTACAAATTTGCAGAGTGACGCGTATTTTCATCTAAAGATTATCCTTGGTGTATAATTATGATAGCCATATAAATGGAGAAATTTGCATTTAGATACATTTCATATCTTTCAAATGTTGAGTTTAGATATTAGAAAGTATTTGAAAAAGAAAAGGCAGAGCTTGAAACGGTTGAGTCTTATCCCTACAAATTAGAGCAAGGATTGTTATCTTTTTTCTTATCTCATCCCTTTCTTTTAATCTTTTTAAAATCTCGTGAGAATGTACTAGCTATCGTCTTAAACATGACGTAGTTGTATGTAGATTTTATATACAGAGCTTCTGCTTTTTTCCTCTTTTCTCTTCTTTTTACGAAGAGTTGAACGTAAATAAAAATATAGGTTAAAGCAAATAAATTAGTGAAATTCACGATGGTTGACGTAATAGAGTATTGGTATACCTCAACGTGGCGTTTGTTTTCTTTTCTCTGTCCCCCATCCTAATTTCGTCCATCTCCGCACCAGATGCTTGAAGGCATTTTCCTGATGGCCACAATGAGTTGAAAGTGGGCGGAAGTGGTTGCTCACGAGGGTCACGTCCCTCACCATCACCCCCCCCCCCCCCCCACTCTTAACTCCCGAATAGCTTTCACAATATCATTCAATAAACCCCAAATACTGTTTAAGCCCGGTGGATTGCTACAAAGCACATGTAAGTGTCAAAACATCGGGGGATTGAGTGTCTGGATGATCCTGCCCTACCGAACCCTCCATCTTATGAGTCTGGCTACGCCCTAGGTGTTAAGCCCTGACCTTTGTGAGTGATTGCCTGTCAGTGAAGATGCACTAAGCAGACTACCCATTATCGCTCGATTGGATTTGTAGAAACTCAATTTGGCGCGCGAATCCCATCTCATCAACACTCTGTACGTTACCTCTTTTCAATTTTTTTTTCTCTCCCTCTAACATCAACAAATGCGATCCCAACGATCGCCCTGGGTTAGGATTGCAGTGTTTTGCTTCAGTCCCACCTATCTCTCTTCCTGTTGTTACTATTTTAATAGCGCAGACTACGTGACGGTCGTATGAGTTGGGAGTCCTTCTTGCTCGCTAAAAAAAGGATTTTCTTACCCTTACCCATCATGTCTTTAACATAAAAAAAAATAAAAATTGCAGAGTCGATAACGAACTAATAGAGTTACAGAATTCAAAGTTTATAATGATTTTAATATTCTATTTTCATAAATTCTCTGTCACTATTATAGTATTATTTGTTCTTATTATATAGAGGCTAGAAGGAGAGAGAGAGGAGAGGGAAAGCGAAAAGCATCTTTTGCTCGTGCTTAATGAGGTCCCGGCGGATTTTAAAATACATTCCATGCCATTTCTTTTTCCTTTGTTCATTTGTTTTGTGTGTGTGTGGGGGGGGGGGGTGGTTGATAATCGCATCATTCCTATTCTATTCGTCTGTGATTTGAGGCTTACTTTAGTTTGCCGAATAACTTTGAACCTTTCAATCCCACTCATAAGATAAAGAAATTACTGCGTATTTGTGTTTAATACTAAGTCCATATCTACCGTAGATCATCTCTTGGAGGGAATTTTAATGCTTTTGTTAGGATTCGTTGTAGGCGCCTACACTATCCACATCCTTATGAATATTCCCTTTTTATGCATGTCTTAAAATCAATCTTCCTAATCTGTGGTAAATATGGAACAATTTGGTTGTCTTTGCTGTGACCAAAATTTTCACTTTTTTCACTTTTTTTGTCTCCATCTCTCTTTCTCTGTTTTTATCTCCACTCTGTCTCGCTCTCTCCCCCTTTTTCACCCTCTCTCTCTCTCTCACACACACACACACAGATACACACACACACACACACCCACTCTCAATAAGTCTCTCTCTCTCTCTCTCTCTCTCTTTATATTTTCACAAAACAAAGGTGAGCTCAAGTAGAAACAACGCGGTCTGTATGAAATTACAATAGACACTCAATCCTGTGGTGATATCAAGATTAATCGAATAAAGTCCTATTAATCCTTTTGAGATATGGAGATTTTCCCCGCACTAATCTCCTGAATTTATTCCGTATTAAATGGTCGCTTCATTACAGCAGTCATGTGGTATCGGTGTATATACGTACATGCATATGAAAGTGATTTTATTCAATAGTGAATTGCATTTGTAGAAGATAATAATTTTTTTCGTTGTAGTTTATATCAGAAAACAGAAAACCAAGCCTATCCCTCCCTCATCTCTCTCCTCACCTCCCCCCCCCCCCCCCGCCGTTTATCTTTTCCTTTCTCTCTCTCTCTCTCTCTCTCTCTCTCTCTCAATGTTCAAAATGTTGAATATAGTAATCTTGTTTGCGGATCAGAAGCACATTAGCCATGAAAAAGGGCATTCACATCCATACGTTACACTGTTCTCCATCATCCTCCGTTGACATTTCAAAGATGGCGGCGGGTAGATTGAAAACCAATGTACTATCATTGCTAAACACCTGCTTAATTTCCCGTTCGCTGATTGAATACTGTGTATGTATTACACTTTCACATCACAAACATGTATTACCTTCAAGGCTAACACCAAAGAATAACTTCATTCCAATTCATGGTTAGCTTTGAAAACAATGTTAGTTGCATTTCTCTTTGTGTTAGCAGGTCGTCCGCGGTGGCTGATTTGTCAATGTTAAGCAATTCAGTCATGTTTTCCTTTAGTTCGCGTACCTCAATTTAGAGTGCAGAGTAGGGCTTAGAGTGTTGATATAGCCGAAGAAAAACCCAATAATCTGGTGGTTCTCTTACCTCCCCTCGGGCCCTTCAACCATCACATGTGGGCGAATTTGACCTACCAGAATAGGTAAACACTTTCTTGTTGCCCTCCTGCAGCACCGTTGCGTCGGTCTTTTTCAATTAAAACTTGGCATTGGTTTGAAGTTCAGAGAGGTTGGATGCCAAAATAACGTATAATCCCTCGAACGTGCACAAGTACCATTTGAACATTAATTCCTTTTTGTTTGTTTCCTAATCGCCTTGAAAATCATTTGGTCACATTTTATGTCGTATATAGGATTCAAAATGTTTTTCTTTCTTCTTCCTTAACATTTCTACTCCGCCGAAGTTAATTTGCAATTTGCTCTTATAGACATGTAATTCAAAATTCAGCTTCGCATGAAATCATAATTACAAATAAAACGAGTACTTACCCATTTTACTGATATGGTTGACTAGGATAAAGACGTTCTATTCGAAAGTAGCGCGTAAAATATGATGATCAGGGAATTTTAAAAAATACAACTGGGTCACGATTTATCTTTAACCTATAAAAGATCAGTCTTCCTCTACCCCCCCCCCCCCCCCCGTCTCTCTTTTATATCCATCTTCTTGCCGGTATAATCTTGCAAAGTCGCTTTCAATTAAAATATCGAGGTTAATACAAACTTGCTTTAATAGTTGGCTATATGGTGTCCTAATTAATTTTGTAGCCGCAGATCGATTGGGTACTGGAGCTAGTATTGTTACTGCAGCGAATCAAGCTCCAAATTGTTTGGAAGAAGACAAGCATTTGCCCTTTTCTTCCTTGATAATTCTTATATGGGGCACAGGCTCTTTCCGTCTACATTACTAAATACTCCAAAGAGAAGAGATTAATGCTTATTACTCATTCTTTATTTTCTATTCATGTGTCTCTTTGTTATACGCACTTCAGACTTCTGGAATGGAGAAAGGAGACCAAAAAAAAAGACCCCCCCCCCCCCAAAAAAAAAAAAAAAAAAAAAAAAAACGGCCTGTTTCTCGTTATTTTGTAATATACTGGGTCTAAATTCAGACTTCGTCTTTCAAAATATTACATTTATATCCAGAAATAGAATATTCATGTACAGAACGGGGTAATGTTTTCAACTGCAACGAAAATTACACTCATATAGATCAAAATTATTCAAGTTAATGTTCAGCTCAGATGACTTAGTCGCTAGAACCCACGCGGTTTCTTCAATTCCTGTCTTCTTTTCCTTCTCCCTTTTTTTAAAGGGGAAGTCCACCCTGGTATTTAGTTGATTTGAATAAAATCAGAAAAATGAGAGAAACGGATAAGTGAAAGTTTGAGCAAAATCCAATAAGAAATAAGAAAGATATGAATATTTGAAGTTGCAATCGATCAAATACAAACTGGCAACTCCGTGACGAATCTTGCGAGCTTCTCTCCCATTTGGTCAGTACAGAAAACTTCATAAATTTTCCTTTTTTAGTTTTTGTTTAAGGAATAGATTTGTTTCATACAGGTTTTGTGTAGAAACATATGAGCAATGATTATACAAAATTATCTAAGGTGCATGTATGATTGAACTTTTTCTTTAGAGAAAATAGAAATTAATAATTTGGGGGATACAGGGCGAATAGGAAGGGAGCTCGCAAGATACGTCTCGGAGATGCCAATTTGAATTTGATTGATTACAACTTAAATTCATAACTTTTTAATTTTTATCGTATTTTGCTCAAACCTTCAGTGATCTGTTTCTTTTTTCTTTTCTTTTTTTCTACTTCTTTTAAAACCAACTTGTAATCACGGTGGACTTTCCCTTTAAAGGTTTTTCACCATACTGCTGCAGAGAGCTTTACATCTCGGCAGCATTTTCATTATTCAGGAACTAGTTTGCAAAGACCGAGAGAAGTGTATTATGATCATGCTCAATTTATGAGCTGGGAAGAAATTTGAAAGAGGATTGCTGTCTTGGATATTACGGTAGAGACATAGTTGATGGAGAACTTTCATGAAATGGAGTAACTTAATTGGGAAGAAGGAAATAAGAGTGCATTAAAGAAAGAAATGTCAGCGATCAATATTTCATTCAGATTTTATCATTGCAATATTCATTTGGATAAATATCTCAAATGCAGTGTACGCTTTGCTTGACGAAGGATATAACCTTTTTTTTTCGTATAGTTGTTCCATTTCGCTTTTTTGTTGTTGATCCAATGCGAGTGATAAAGCTAATTCTACCACACTCTTACTTCCAAATAAGATAATGTACTCTGGATGCGGTCTGTATTAACATCCAAAGTTTGAACATTTGTTTTTCATTTTTTGTGTTTTGTAAGGTACTTGATCAAAAACCACCAACCGTTTTTGTTTTTGTTTTAATCTGTTTTTCTTTTTCCCCTTCTTTTAGCTATACCCGTGGTTAATGAGATAGTGATATTGATACAGTGTGGTATCTGATAAATCATTATTTCTAACTCATTCAAAAGTGCGAATAATTGTGTAATTTTTCTGCCTGTTGTATATATATAAACATGTTTTAATACGTAATTGCGAGTTCGCTCGACCTTGTAGAACACGTAGGTTCTAATTTGAGCAGAAAATGGCGCCATAATCATGGTTGCTCCATAGAGCTTAATTCGTGGAAACTTATCTTCAGATTTCTTTCCAGGATTGTGTCTGCAATACCGGTTTCATGACAAGATTTAATGGGAGAAGGTTAACTTATAATTGTCTTAAGTTCTAATGTTTAAATGCATGCTTGGTGAATAATATAGCCTTGATTGCATTGCCAATAAATTGAAAGTATAAGTTGTTAGCAACCGATAGCCACCTCTCCGTTCGCCATTCATTCACAGTGTTTAATAAATACATTACTTACTCTGTGTCAATACGATACGTCGCTTACGTGTGAGAACCGGAGAAGTTCCGAGGCTTAAATTACCCGCCATTTTGTATCACATGCAATTGCCTGAGAAGCGAGATGGCGGAATATATCCCGAAATAGAACCGTTGAAAGCGGGTTAATGAATTCGACATTCGGGGGTGGACTTGGCTTTCCAGTGATCGAACAAACTTTGTCACCCATTCCTGTCTTTCTTTCTCTCTCTCTCTCTCTCTCTCTCTCTCTCTATGGCTCACTCCCATTTTTCTACCCCCTGTCCATTCCCCTCTCTTCCTTCCTTTCTATTCCCTACTCCTTCACTCTCGTTTTCCTTTCTTCTCTTTTCTCACAGCCTCTCTCTCTCTCTCTCTCTTTGTACTCCCTCTCCACCTCCCCTCCCCCCTCTCTCTCTCTTCCTTTTGCCATATCTTATTTCAATCTCTCTCCTATATTCATTCCCCCTCTTTCTCCCTCCATCTCGCATTCTCTCTCCCTCTCCCTCTTTATCTTTCTCTCTTCCTCTCTCTCTCTTATTCAGACAACTTTCAGCTGTAGGGTGAATCTTATTTTGAGCATACCAACCGTATTGATCTTTGAATGTAGTCGATCTCGGAGGAGGTTTTTCCGGTTTCGTTCAAAAGTTCAAGACTGAAACTATACACCCTTTTGGTTTCAACCTTCTTGCAATCACTGGATCATGTGTTGTCCACATTGTTGCACATCCATGCCATTATCAACCCTTATATGGTCATAGTTCCGTGAAGAACTTTGTTTTTCATTCAGATTTTCCGTCTTCGAGTTCGGCTATTGTTTTCTCTGATGACAAGCTGGTAATGATTACATCGGATGTTTTCAATCAATGTAGTTTTGTAACATCGTAAACACGTGGGCTGAGTGAGTAATTAGTATTCGGGACAGTCCACATGATGTCATTCGTGGAAAATTATGGGTAAACAAGATAGTACAATGATAATTTTGATGTGGCTGTTATTCAATGAAATTATGTCTTCCCTTGTTTGTGTCTAACAAGAGAGAAAAAGAGATGAAGGAGAGACAGAGACGAGGTTGGGGGCGAGAGATTGGCAAACAAGGTGATGCATCGCTGTTTTTGATTTGGCTGTTATTCAGTCAAATTGTATCTTCATTTATTTGTAAGTAACAAGAGAGAGAAAGAGACGAAGAGAGAGAGAAAAGAAATAAAGAGAAGAAGGTGAAAGAGAAAGACGGGGAAGAGAAAGAGAGAGAGAAGATGTGACAGGGAGAAGATAGGAGGGAGGGGATAAAGATAAGAGAAGGAGAGAAAGAAAGACTTAAGAGAAGATAAGAGAGAGAGAGGATGAGAGTACTGAGAGATACATTACAAAGGAGAATGGACGTCTACAAAATGTCTTCTACAATTCTCTACAATTGTCTTCATTAATCATGTCCTTGCGAAAAACATGATGACACTCGTGTGTCCATCACCATTATGAACGCAGCCCTAGTTTTGGGAGGGCCATTACGTTTTATTGGTTTTAAGTATCTTCTACTCAAGTCAACCCACCTGATCCCTCTATTATTATCTTCAATCATTCCTCCCACTAGTTCTTGATCGTGGGCAGACGATAGACCTCTTTGTTTACATCTGCTCGACTATTTCTGACTTCAATCCTCCTTATTTTTCTGATCGCAGTTATTATTTGCTACTTTTTTGTTGTTCGATGTTGCTATAAATAGATTAATGAAAATAAAATGAAATTTCAGGAAGGGGGATACTTGATGTATTTGATCACGTGATGCAGTAATATAAGTTACAGTGTGTTCACTGCAAAAAAAAATAACTAGAAAGGAAATGCTCGTACTGATGAGGGAGTTTGTTCCGGGGGAGGGAGCCACCCCCTCCCAGCTTGGATTTTACGGTATGTCGCAATCGAAAAGCCGGATACGCATGTGTAATTTTGTTTCATTTCTATTAAATAATTATACAGACAGAAGAAAAGATTTATTATTCTCTTGAGTGTCTGAGTTGACACTAGGCGTTCCATAAATAAATGGACTAAGTTTCTGAAAGCGCGCTCAAACCTATTTCAGTTCTATGCATTTATTTGTTTGACATGTTTATATAGTTTGTTACATATATTATTGCATGATAAATGTAGGGGATTGAGATGTTGGTTTTGACGCGCTTTCAAAAATCATGAAATTACTTCTAGAACACGAGAGAAGAAACGAACCACATTACGGATTGAAATGAAATCTTAATCATGCAGTCACACTCTAGGAGATACCTGGAATCTCGTCAAGTAGTTGTTTGACGTGAAACTTGAGCTTATATTTACCTGATCTACTTTCTCTGTGTGTTCACATCTTTCTTGAGGCATTTCAGAGCAAATATAGATTGACAATCTAACAGACCTGCTAGCCTGCTGAACACTGCATGGCAATTCATCCAGATTAATTACGCAAATATTGGACTCAATCGAAATTTAGCACTTACAGTATCATAAATAAACCACGTTTACGTGATATTTGGCAGGTTAGCCGGTGCGACAATGACCTGATAATAAACCGTGCTTAATTTTTCGAACATGAAATTTGCTCGTAAAAATTGATATTACCAGAAGACGGGTTTGCAATAAATTTACAAAAACAATTTGATATTCATCAATATTGATCTCGCATCAAAGATTACATGATATTTTCCTAGTTACCGGGGGCATGAATGACCTAATAATTAATCCATATCAAATACAATTTCACATTCAGTATTAATCTGAACACATGTTTTACTTGCAAATATCACTATACAACATGTTATGAAAATCAATATACCACATGCACTGAATTTTCGAGATTGAATTCAAGAGATTTTAGTAGGAATGAAATACTTCTGGAATCTTTATTCTAAAATGCATTTTTGGTACTCTATTTTTTAAGAGCAGAATTGTATGGCCGGACGCCTTTAAGCCTATAATATATGCTGATGATCTATTTGTAATCATCGCCATTAATATACGTTACATGGGGTTTAAAATGTTTCAATGGAGTCCCTCAAAAGATATCACTTGCGACGAAAATACTTTTTAGCAATTTAGTCAAAGGCATAATATAACTCAATTGAAGTTGGCGACATCAGACAACCCGAGAATGCGTTGTCACTGTGAATTAGTTTCATTTATTTGATATTTGATATATTCAATGATAATAGTGGTAAAAGAGCACATTTTTTTTTCTCTCATTTCCTTCTCAGACCCTCTACAGAAGCGCCCCAAGAAGGGTGGATTGCTCAGATCTGGGAGACAACGAACATCAAGCTTTCTCGACAGTCTCAGGGACATGACAAGAGATAACAAAGGTAATAGTATTTTTAAAACTTTTTTGTCTTGAATTAATTTTCATTAGTAGGATTTATTGGTGCGTTAACCAACTTATGTATCAACTAATGTACTTATCGCTCTTGAAGTCTTTCATTAGTCAATATCCAAATTTTCATACATTGTACACGTATGAAATTTTCGTCATTAAGCCTGAATAATCTTTTTTAATAGCATTTCATGGTACATTTTTATATGCTGACACATGAACAGTTCTACATGCTGACACACGCCAAAGTCATGTACAACATCACTCATTGCTTCAACTGAGTCTACTGATGTTTATTGCAAGAAATTCTTACAACTCTGCCTCTATCTGTGTGTGTTCTTCTCTTAATTATTCACAAGTCCCATTTTTCTCGCCTCCCCGAAGGTCTTTATCTGAGCGCGTTGTCACGTTGTCACGCAAGCCATATCATGTATTTGAAATCGAAAACGTGCTAGAAGGTTGATTTCGAAACCTCGTGAAGTATCTTGGGAAATGATAAGCGCCATTTTGAAAGGAGATAAAGAAGATTTCCGCTTTCATAATTTACAGTCGTTGGATACGAGGTCATACAGTTTATGTAGTTGGCTATATACATATAGAGAAATGTTTTATTCTTTAACTTTAGATACGATGAATGGATGCATAAATCAACGAGTATGGAAATAGAATGATCTATATTTATATTAATGCTTTTAAAAAAACATTTTAAATTGTTTTGTACAACCGAAGAACGCATGTGGTAAGGTGAATACTTTTTAATATGAAAGATAAAGACGATTATTTAAGCCATTATGAAATTGTGAAAAGGGGTTAGATGAATACATGAAACTGCACCCATGGGACTAAACGAAGTACCACTTGCATACAGTTATGTCAAGCGCTGGGTTAAAATGGAGCAGCAACGTTGAGAAAGACAAGACACCTTGTCTTAGTCTGTGTGTGTGATCTGCCATTTATCATCCTTGATCGGAAAACCACTTTTTTGTCGACTTGTGTGGGTAGGTGAAACCATCTTGCCATTTTCACGGTCCGCGGCTTTCTCTATCATCCATCTCGCTTCTCACCCGGAGCCCTATCGGCGCAGGCTTCACTGCCCTCCTGATGGATGGGATCTTCGCAGACCTCTGCCCGTTGCCCTTTCAAAATGGTGCATGCACGTATACTCAGTCATGTGATTGCTTGGCGCCTTACTTACATGACGTTGGATATTAGAGGAATGTAAAGCAGACACAAGAGGTTAACACAATTCAAAATAGTTTTTGCTCAAAGCAAAACACATACATGTAACAACAAGCAGCAAAAGAAGAAAATGTTGACAACTTCATCTAACCTAGTTCTTAGCACACCCACACCACACCCACCCACACTTATACACCATCGTTATACACGCACAAGATGGTTATTACCCCGCTGTAAAATAATTTTGCGATAATACTTTCGAGTACAGTACTATTTATTTAAGAAAGGCAGACTACGGGTAGAGAAAACCAGAGCCAACCGCTAAGATTGATAAGTTAAAGGGTTATTTTGTTTTCATACATACATTTTCCCATTGTGTAAGGAAATAACATATACAACAGCTTTTTCAACTCTCGGGAAATTATACAAGTGTGAGAAATGAAAATGAGAGAATAATTTTTGCGTAACTTAAATCAAAGTTCACCAGAGCTGTTCTCTGTCTGGTGGTTAAGGCATTGGCATTCTAAGCCACTGACCCGGGTTCGATTCCCGGCGGAGACATTTTTTCAAAAGAGAGGACAGCTCTGGGGAACTTTGATTTAAGCTACGTAACCATTTTTCTCTCATTTTCATTTCTCACAATTATATATATATATATATATATATATATATGAATGTACAAAGTCATGTATTATATCAAATCAAATGAAATCTTTCAGGTAATAAAAGTATATGAGACAGTTTGTATTCTGAATTCGTAATAATATTGTCAAAAAACAGATTTGTCACAAAATATGACATGATTTTTGAATAATCGTGTTTTTTATCATTTTGCTATTCTTTCAGATGCTAACTCGGCCCCATTGGTGTTTGGTATCGCCCTGGAGAAGTGCATCCGAAACGATCGGGAGATGAGGTTATATGAAGCCAACAAGCAGCGAGAGAGGCGAGAAAGTTTGGATTTAGCGCAGCCTCTTCTTAACCCGTCTACTCTCAACCATCTTAACGAACATTCCACTGCGGTAGGTACTAGACACCATCATTATGGAATTTTGCTCCTTTTACGATATTACGCTTTTCTCCGTCAATGCAGTTATTTATGTCGCTTTATTTCATGTTCTTATTGATTTGGGAAGTGATTTCGGTCTGAATTTTATAAAGTTTTCTTTGTTCGCCTCAATCCCCCCCCCCCCCCCTCTCTCTCTCTCTCTCTCTCTCTCTCTCTGGTTCCCTCTCTATTTTATTTTACACATTCCACGCAACCGCACCTACACAAACACACACACACACGCGCGCACACAAGCTTTTTCTCTCATGTACTATATGCTACTTCTTTCTCTCTTATGATCGATGATGTAGGCAGCACCATTTACAGGTAACATGATCGAAATGTTTTCTCAAGTTGGTCATTTTGAGGTTTAGTAAGCGAAGGTAACAAGCCTATTCACCTTCATGATTTTCGTTCTAAATACCCTTCAAATCACCCCCAAACTTTGCTTCCTTTCGCCCCTAGATGACGCATCTGAGTCGCGCAGACGTCTTTGTTTCCTCGCGAATCTATCAAAATGATGTAAATTTGTGCGTTCTACTTTCCCGCTATCGTTGTCGGCGTGAAGAAAATGTTTTGGTCCATAGCATTTCTACCCGATTCCTTCAGTAATTGAGTGTGTGTTACTTACAGATCAACGCACTTGTGCGTCTCTCAGCGAACACAAGATGAGGGGTGACGGGATCGCTTGACGTAAATAGAGATTCGAGAAGACACTCGATTAGACGTGTTGCGAGTGCACAGAGAGAAAGAGAGAAAAGAAAATAACGAAACAAAAATGTTGAGATGACGCCGAGGGTGGGATGTGTAAAGCCTAAAGCACACTATACCATTGGTCTGCGATCCGATTTCGGAAGAAAATGTAATAACATTTTATAAATACTGAATCACATAAAACATTTTTGATTGAGGTTCTGAATAGTCATATAGATAGCAAATCGAAATTACGTCCTATTGCGAGCCTTCTAGTCGGAGAAAATGCCAATTATCGGCTCCGAGTCGTAGTGACGTCAGAGCAGTGCTACGATTGTCTACGATTTAAAACTGATTTGACCCCTATTCCAGGCAGAAGGCTGTCAACACACCAAAATCCTATGTGTAGTATTCATATTGTTGTTCAGAACCTGAATCAGGTAGATTTTATTTGTTAAAATGCCCATATTGAAGGCTATTGCGATTTATTTCCGAAATCGGATCGCAGTCGATCGTATAGTTTGCGGTGGGCTTAAATGGTTTGACTCTTAGAATAGAGAAGTCGTCTAAATATTTGTGAGCGCGGTGGTCAGATTTCAATACTCTTCCCTCTACAGTGGCTGTATAAAAAAAACGTACTTACAATTTGACCGCATAGACGCACAATCCTATGGAGTTAAGACCACTGCACACTTTATGATCTGAATGGGATGCGATTTTGGGAGAAACTGAAATACCTTTCGATAATGACTATTTTAAGCATGTAAAACCTTTCTGATGGAGGTTCGTGTAGTCTATATGATTCTTAAAATTAATATTGAGGTATGATATGAAATTCTATGCAGTGTCGAAGAAAAGCCCTAGTCGACCGCAAAATTGCAGGGATATATTAAGAAAGACCAGTCGCAACTGACTGTCCGCGATTTAAAGCCGATTCAGGCTTTACTCAGACTGCAAGGCCCACGATATCCAGAAATTTCGAATTAAGTATTCATATTACCATTACCAACCTTAATCAGGAAAATTTTACATCGAAAATCTTTATATCTAATGATATTGCAATTTCTTCAATAATCGGATCGCAGTCGGATCGTGTGCTTTAGGCTTTTTTCTTACAACCTGATTCTCTTGAACCTTCTCTTACCCTTCCGCAGTATTATTTGTATCCCGATAGTTAGCGGGATTCTTGTTTCTGTAACAATCGTATTATTCTTCTTAAAATAGAAAACGTAAGTAACCAGCGCAGACAAGAAGAAAATGTAATAAGATTACATTGCAGAAAACATAACAGAGACCTGAAGAAGAAAAAAAAAATCCATAAAGAGTCACCTTCCCGCCGTGCATCTACGCCCACGTGATTGTGTAGTGATGTATTTTGGGTGGAATGAAATGGGTGTACATACTCCATGTCTTACATTTCAAGCCAGAGGTTCTTTCAGCTCAAAATAATAATTCCTCTGAAAGCTCACTAGGAAAATGATACAATAACTGAACCAAGATGGATGAAGGGTGATAGAAATAGACGCGCTAAAAGCAGCATTGATTCATGTATCATTCAATCTAATATCCCTGGCCATGTGGGGACAATGGGAAAACGAATGGGTGTCCACAAATAGATGATTTTTTACCCTGAAATTAGATGGAGTATGCTAAGTGTTGGTAAGATACAACCGCTGACATTTGCGTGGTGAAGTCGGGCAGAAACAAGTGTTTCCGTTTAAGTCGAAAAGACTTAAAACTCAAAACACGGTTAGATTTGACTGCCGTTAGAAATAACTACGATGGTCAAGTTAATTGTACAAAACGTTCTCGGGACGTGAAAACAATGTTCTACCGACGATTGAATATTCTGCGTGACGTTTTGTGAACGCCATGAGGACATTGAAGGTTTTTTTGGTTTAACGAAGAAATTATAATGATGGTAATTTCAAAAATAATTCTCGAAAAACAAACTCAAAAGAAGGGCTATTGTTGCCTTCTACCTTACACTTCACGACACATACATTGTATGCACACTCACCACACCCACCCACCCACCCACTCACGCACACACCCTCACACATACAGAAAACGTGTTTACCATCAATTCGGCTTTCTCCAACTGTGGCATTCTTTTCATTCTTTTTTCTTCAAATATTCTTGCTCCCGTTAAATAAATCATCTTCCATCATCTTCCTGCTCTACATGTTTTTTAAAAATATCATATTTTCTTCCATAAGTTGGTTTCTCTGCATCACCTTCGATCACGTCCACTATACATCAGGGAAACACAATTGATGGGGCACCATGCATTAACTTTCTCAAGAGACGGGCTAAAATAGCAGGCCCCTTTTACACGTTTTATACGATTATGCGTAAGTTAAACGTAAGGCAATGCTAGAAAGTTGCGAGGGTTGTGACGTAAGATTGCTCGTACGCCTTTGTGCAAAATGGACCATGTATATTCGTCGTCACGTTGGTGATTGGGGACGGGGTACCGTTGAGTGATATGGTGCCGATAACAATGTTACAGCAAGGAAAGATGTTAGTAACATACGAATGGCATTCCAAAGTTTTCATCTTTACAGTCTGTCAATCCCTCGTCAGTTTCACATTCCTTAACTCCACCATCCCTTCATGTTCCCTCCTCTCTTAATTTCTTTCCCTTTTTTTTCGCCATTCGATTGGGGGCACATGTCCCCGTGCCCCTAGCTACGTCAGAGTTTATGCTATTGAGTATAAAAAAATATGAAAAATTTCTTAAATTCTGTTGTTCCAAGAGTTTTTAAACCGTCTTATCTAAGTGAGATGTTGAAATACCGCGCATCCCGCAATCAATTCAAGCAGGTGAATGACATTTTAAGAGAGGGATGATTGTTTTTCCCCCATTAGAATCAGATTATCTCGTCTCCTTTGCTTTGTACCAGCAAGCAAAGGTTATCATATTCCTTTTTCCTTCAAACCGTGTACCGCTAATTCTTCGAAATTCTAACGGCTAACTGGTCTCAAAATAGCCGAGATTAAAGCATCCATCCTCGAAATAATCATCGGATCCTCTAAGTTGCCAAAAGGCGTGCATATTAGCAGGTGATTATCATATAGTATACCATGGTTGCTTCGGACGGCGTGGCAGAGATGGGCGCATTAATCTCCACCTACTTCGGCGGTTCCAGGAATTGCAGCTACTGGGTATACTGTAATAACATCATCACTATCATCTTACTTGATACAGATATAAAGATGCGGTGAAACCGGAAGGATAAGGGTGACTTGTGAAAGGAAGTAACCCGACTTTCTGAAAAAGTTCCTCTTCCAATCAGAGAGGATAAATTCCTAACAATAATTGATGCTATTGTTGCTCCGATTCGTGATAAATACCCCCCCCCCCCCGATTATTCCTCTCTGTTTCTGCTCTCTGTTTCTTCTTGAATTTCACTTTTGATCGTACTTCTTTTCTTTTGCACCTCCTATCCCCCCCCCCCCCCTTCCTCTGTTTCTCCTCTTTTTTCTTTTCTCCAATCAAGCTCGGCGGTTAAGGAATGTTATCCTTTTCTCTTTTTTGTTGGTTTTATATACATGTATATATATATATATATATATATATATATATATATATATTTATTTATTTATTTATGTATATATATATTTATTTATTATGTACTGTAAGGCCTAAGGGTACCCTCGCCCCAAGATTTTGCTTATACAGATGTGTCCTCTATGTATGTAACACAAAAATGTATATTTTAATTATGTCATAATTATTTTTGTTAATAATACATGTACATTATTTTGTTAATTTATTTGTATACTTTGTATACTCATATTGGAAAGTTTGAAATACATTTCTTTAAAGTGAAATTGAATTGAAGTGAAATAGACGGTCGGACATAACTTTGTCCCCTGCCGTTGGTTTGATACTGACTGTTGGTTCCCATGACTGTCAATAATGTAACTTTTAGTGTTTGAGTGGTCATGGTGGTGTCGGCTCCCATAAAGCAGTGGCTTAGCCTGGGTTTAGTCATTTAGGGGACACTGACCGTTTGTGGGGGGGGGCTGACTGGTCTGTAAATGAAATGTGAGGGAGCAAAGCGACCGAGTGGGGGAGGATATATGACTGGGGATCGCACTGTCTTCTTTCCATTCGCCCTTTCACTCTATTTTCACCCCGGAGAATGACGTCATTGATCACTCGAATTTTCGTTAAGAGTATATCTCCCCCCCCCCCCCCCCCCGCCACTAGTTTGGAGTATCAGTGGATCGAAAATATATGTATTTCCTTAGAAGAGCGAGACTAATCCCTGGGGATGGCGTTGCATCGAAGCTAGGTCCAGCCCTATATATAAAGTTAATGTATACATTATATGTATTTGCTTTTCAGTTCTTTACATGGATTAGGGTTGCGTTTTAGCAAATATTTTATT
>CM046846.1:33297537-33325037 GCA_025618425.1 Heliocidaris tuberculata | reverse complement strand
TATATATATAAAATAATAATAATAATAAAAGAAATGTCACTATGAGACGGTTGTAGCTTTTATTGTCCTCCTTTATTTGTCATGCTTTCGATCAATGATCTTCATCAGGACTGTATAAAAACACAAGATGATGGCTAATTATTATAATAATAATTAATATAATTAATATTATTTTAATTTTATTGATTAGTACTTAACCATTGTAAGAAATTGAAATGTACATTCCGATGTAAATGTCAGCCATCATTTTGTGTTTTTATACAGTCCTGATGAAGATCATTGATCGAAAGCTTGACAAATAAAGGAGGACAATAAAAGCTACGACCGTCTCATAGTGACATTTCCTTCATTATACCTTCCACTAAAACAACTATGAGTGACCACCAGCGTTGTGTTCGAGGAACATTTCTTACAAAATATGTATGTATATGTATATATATATATATATATATACATATATATATATATATATATATATATATATACATGTATAATGTATATATAGATGCGCAGATACCCATCTTAAATCACTCACACTCCCTCCCTCCCTCCCTCCCTCCCTCCCTCCCTCCCTCCCTCCCTCCCTCCCTCCCTCCCTCCCTCCCTCCCTCCCTCCCTCCCTCCCTCCCTCCCTCCCTCCCTCCCTGTCTTCTCTTCCCTCTTTCGCGCTCATTCTCTTTTCCTTTGTCGCTTTCCCTCTTTCCCCTCTCTCAATTTAACTCATTCGTTCTGTCCCTCTTCATTCGCCCTTTGCTCTCTTCCTTCTCTCTCTCTCTCACAGTTTCTCTTTCTCTAGTTATGTCTAACCTACATGCTGAGAGATAAGTACCTAAATTGACGGTATATGCGCTGGCGGATTTATGGGGGCCCCACAACTGCCCCACACCCTCTTTTAAAAACTCAGTAGGCGTGCACTAAATACCTCAAGAAATGTATGTGCCCCCTACCTTTCAAGTGTTCACCCAAAAGGCATCTGAAAAATGTGGAAACTTTTTTTTTTTTCTTGGCTTGATATTTTTCGAAATTGTAACCTCCCTTTTTCTAAATCCTGCATTCCTCCCGGGTACACTTGTTTCATTAATTTTCACTCGTTATTTAGGTGAACAATTCGGGCTTATGTTTCGTTCCTTCCATGTCAGTGATACCGAGAATGAAATCCCTTTGAAAATGAGTCCTTTTTTCGTCTCGAAAGCGATTCGTCTTTGCCTTTTGGTATTTTGAAGTGGATTTCCAGGTACTATGTCTGAGAAGTATGCTTCAGAAGTGGATATGTCTGAGAATTACATCAGGTATCACCGTGAGCTCTGATTTTCCTAGGATTTCATGGAAATAGCGACAAGTCTTTCAGTCGTATGAACCTTTACCTTTCAAAGAATGCCATATCAAATCCGTTTAGCTACAGTCCTCTCGGATCAGATGCTTATGACAAAACGGAGCCTTTCAAACTCTTAAAATGAGTAAGAATTCTTTGTTAGGTTTTCTTAACATGCTTAAAAACTAGATCAGTCGTGTTAGAATCATCCAACGTTGTGAAAGGTCACTGAGACTTTCGTCCCTGTCCCTCCAAGCACGACAGCTTATGTTGTCTTGAAAAAAAAATGTTTTGACATGTTGGTTTTAGGCTTTGGGTCATGAAAAATTATGTCGGAAAGAAAATGAAAGTACAACATACAACTTGTGTCATGTAGATATATTTTGTTTTTAGAAAAACATTAATATATTCTCTTCCTCGCCTTCTCTTTCACTCTCACTCTCTTTCTCTCTGGCTTACTCTCACTTCGACTTCTCATTGTATCTTCATTTCTCATGCTATTCATGGGAGAAACTTGATAAAAAATTCTGAAAAAAACATATTCCACTTTTTCTAGACTTGAGTTGTCTTTGAAAAGTGTTTGATTAATTCAACCAGCTAACTATGATATACAGCGCACTGGTGATTCAACATGTTATTGTATAATGTTCGATTTAAGTGCCATATGAAAAGCATGCCATAGTTGCTATAGCATGTGACAGAAGCATGAACGTAAATCATTGGAACTTTTATTGCTCAAGTGATTTCTTTTTCGACAGGATGTATTTGCTTTATGAACGTATGTTTGCTTGCTGTGTTGCTTACATTTTTTAAAAAGTGAAATTTTGTCGTCAAACTTGTAAATCAGAGGACTTGTCTTGTGCGCACGTTCGAAATTTTTTGTAAAGCTTGTCAAGATGTTTGGTCCGATACCCCCCCCCCCCTCATTTAAAGTGGTCCAACGACGCCCCTAGGTAGGTTGACAGGACGAACAAAGAAAGTAGGAACATCATTTCTGCTACTGTCTGTCATAGCAAATCTGGGGTTCATATCCGCATGATTTAGGGTCGAAACGAGACCATTAGTGCTTCCATGACGTCATTACCAACGAAAGAAATAAGATCAAGTTTGCATTCCACACATGTTCAGGTAGTCCCAAGTCGTGCTAGGTTTTACGATGATGCTCTCACCCCCTTGGTCATTACCACAGATGAAAGAAGGGTCTTCGAACATCATTCCGTCGTTTCATCGAGTTTCAGACCTTCAATTTTATTCTATATTTTCCTTCATCTCCCCCCCCCCCCCGGTCCTCCTCTCCTTGTCGTCCTTTCTCGTTTCTCCTAAATTTCATATACCATTCCTCTCGTTGTCCTCAATCCTCTCCTCTCCTCTCTCTCTCTCTCTCTCTCTCTCTCTCTCTCTCTCTCCCTCTCCCTCCCCTCTCCCTTTCTCTCTGCCACTACGAATAATTTGCACAAAAGACCGCCTAAACTAATAAAGTATCACATCTTCTTAAAAGGTAACTCAGTTTAGGTAAAAAGCTTCGTTAAGTCTTACTGTGCCAGAGATGCTTAATATTTCGAGAAAGTGAACGTGAATTTTGTAGTGTACAAGAAACATGTTCTTTTCAATCATAGACTAGATACCTTAGTTTTATTATATTTGCTCATAATATTATATTGATACGAGTTTACTTTTATTCATCTATATCATGTCCTTAATGTGTTTTGCATTAAAGATCTCGTAGAAAACCCGCATCTTTATTAAAATAAGTATGCATGATTAGAACATTGATGCCAACTAACTCAAATCCACATAAAGATCACTTGATGAAGCAATATGTGATTAAATATCATAGTCTGTTTGTCACATATATAAGACATCGGTACACCAAGAATTAAACAAAACATTAATTTTACTGGCCATTTTCATTTGTCTTGACATTAATGATGCATGGACGAAAAATTGTTATTTCACAAAACCCAACGCGTGTGAAATGTATATTTCTCATGGTCTTCCTTTTTCTGAATTTCCATTCAGACATAAAAAAAATATGAGCGCCGAAAATGGACATAACTCCAAATCTTTTATTTTTGTATTAATGATTGTGATTGATATTTATCAGTATTAAGAAGTTTTCATTAAGCCGATTACGAAGCTGTTTGATAGATATAGAGAGATGATATTCTGGCCTCGCTGGATAAGATATCACTGAGAAAAACGAAGGACTTTCAGCACATCTAGAAATTAGAGAAATAAGCGGACTTTTTTTCTTTTACCGGGATAATGCGAAGAACTAGTGGTGTAGATTACTGGCCTGGATGGGATATATCTCAACATAAGCTCCCTGATGACTGGAGGGAAATAGACGGGAAAGGAAAGGAATAAAAACCAAGGGTTTTGTAAAACACAATACTGGCATCACTTGTCGCCGAAACAGAGTGATAGAGTTAAGCCACAGGGAATCTTTCCTCTTCCCACTACCGCCAATCTCTCTCTCTCTCTCTCTCTCTCTCTCTCTCTCTCTCTCTCCACCCCCTTCCTCTCTCTCTCTCTCTCTCTCTCTCTCTCTTTATATCTCGTTTTCCAGCTCTCTCTCTCTCTCTCTCTCTCTATCTCTCCCTTTCTCCTCATGCATTATTTCCCTATACCTCACTTTTAAATGCAAGCATGATTACAAAGACGAATTAGGAAGACAACTCCTCCCAGCAACACCATCCATCATCCAGGCCAGTCTCACGTATCACCATAGTAACGGGATGCGATCTTCAATAGCCGAGTCAGTGTAAAAGAAGTGGGTTGTTTTAGGGGTGTCTTGGGGTCAACGCCGTTGTAATGATGAATGTCGTGTAGTTCTGGACGTATGTAATTATTTTCTTTGTAAAAACGTATAGTGTGCGTGGAGCCAGAACAGAAAAAGCAGGGAGGTGGGAGAGAGACGGTAAGAAGTCTACGGATTCACACTCCGAAACAACTAGGCTATAATGAATCCCGAGCGTCAGTTTTATGGTTGCTTTCTCTTTACATGGTGATTAAAATCTATTTGGACGTCTTTAGTCCGACATCAGAATAAGTTATGCTCGTCTGACTATTCGGGTATAAATGAAGTGTATGTTCACACCATTTCTCATTATACTTCTTGAAAAGTAAACTGGTATCGTTAATGACCAGATGACGTTGTTCAGACCTGTGTTAACAAAAAACAGTGATGTTTCATCCTATAAAACAATGGCTTTACCAGGGGTTAACAATACCCATTGTCATCATCAGCGACGGGATGAGGTTTGGCTGATCTTTATTCGTCCCCACTTCCGCTCCACTCCTTCCCCGAGATCGGGAAGCTCTGAATACAACCCTTCTACTGCTGGGCATATTTTCCATCCATCATGAAATCTCAAATCTTGGCAAGTAAAGGTTTACCTGTGCTATGATGGATGCATAATTTTCATATGATCCTCTAAACGCGATGCCGCAGTAATGCATCACCACTTCACTTCCGAGGTACGGGATTCTATTTTTAGATGCGCCGCCAGAGATCGTCCGATACTCACTTGTATTCAAAGAGGCACATATCTTCTCTTCTCTTCTTTCCCTGTACAGGGTGTCCCTGAAAAAGGGAAACGCAAGTCTGTGGGCAAGCTATAATCAATATTCAACATAAATTTGAAAGCTCTGTTCTTTCATTTGACACCAAACATGATCAGAGCTTTCAAATAATGTATACATTGTTTAGCCAAAAATTGTGTTTCATTTTTGAGTAGTTTTCACATAACTTGGATTTCCCTTTTTAGGGATACCCTGTTCATTAGTGTAGAAGGTCAGTCTCGGCTTAACTTGAATTGATAAAATATAGCGTCGAAAACATATTTTGGTCATTTTAACAGACACGAATTATAATGACTTGCGAGGGCATTGGTAGGATAGTGCGTTATAATTTGCAGATGTATAATCACTAATTAATCAGAAATGAAAAATGTGTTTTTTCCTAGGAAAGACAATAACGAGGGTGCTTATTTTTTTCCACTCTATGAATCAACACTCACACACACACCGAAACACACACACACACCCGCACACACATGCACCTTCCCTCCTGTTGTGATAAAGGCTGAACAAGTAATTATTTTGATATACAATGTTACACAGTTGTGTTGTATTTGTCGAATTCATCAAATTAGAAAATTAGTCATTCTTTAAATTTCAAAGTGACTACAAGAAACCGGATTAAATTTAATCCAAGATGGCAAGGATAACTTAAAACATTAGAACCTACAAAATAGACCTCTCTTAGAAAAGAACCCTTTAAAAGTTCGAATATGATTCAACCTTGAACTTGAAGAGTTCAATATTTTGTGTCGTTACCATTTTCCCGCCACTTCAACTGAAAATCAGGACATTCATCCTTTGTCGTATGCTAGGCTATATGGCTCTACTGAGTTGACATCTACTCCTGATGTCATGTTGGCAATATAATAATAAAAATAATAACATGTTTCTTTACCCAGGATAACCTCATTAGTACTAAATGCTGTTCTCCCAAAGGACCCTGCATATTATTACACCGGCTTTTAATAGCGCGGATCCTCTTTCATAAAACTTGTTATTAATAACAAATTACAATAACTGTTATAAGCTACTGAAGTAATTTCATTTGATTGGCTGTGAGCAAATCTGTCATTGAATTTTGTCATGTGTTATTGATAACAAGTTTTACGAAACAGGGCTCAGTCTATCAAATAAGCATCAACATTATGCTTACTTATAGGCTATGCAATAATAAACAATACATGTGTAGAATATTATGATAATTCAGATTTGTAGGATCCGAGATTAAAATGACGATAACTTACATAAGTTATCTGGACTTTTTTGTAATTGTAAGACACTGTTATCCTTAAAATAACGTTACATGCATGTATGCAATCCTCATAAATTTTCGAGGTTGCCTGACAGATCATCACAGTATGTGATGTACTGTCCATACGGTTCATATGCCTATTAGCTCACAATAAATGCAATATTTATTTTGTCATGATAAACAATCAACCAATAACCACATGTAGTGTACTTTTATTTCAGGTGAATCTAGTCTTACTGAGGTTAGACATTTTGTAACCACGCGTAAACCTCAAATTTCATCTGTTAAGCCTTCTCGAAGATAATAAATAATGAAAAACAGGAAATTTCCATAGCCATGATAGCGCTTAATTTAGTGTTTGAGTGCGCTTGTTTAGGATTATGATTACGTCTTTCCCATTGTGGTCATGAAGTTACTATTGTTAAAAAAATGAATTAAAAAAAATATATATAAAAATTACTGTTGCTGGCTTCTCTCCGCATTTATACTTTGGCATTCAAAACATCATCGTCTGTAGAACTAAAGTGAACGTGAGGCAGCAATAGTGATAATGGCCAAATACCCTGAAGAATCTTGAAGATATTTTTTTATCCATGTTTAGTGTTTTTACTCATAGTTACATCCAGAATGAGTAAGTGGAAAGGGTTTCACATTTCTGGTTAATGTTGCAAGTAGTTGATAACCAAAACAAATTTTTTTTTTTTTTTTGGTTTTTCTCGTTTGCTTTTACACCAACTAAACCATTGTAAACCTATAAAATTCACGGAGTTTCTATAAATGATGGCACATAGTATTCTGTACTGGAGTGATCCAATACTCTGCTTATCATCGTCTTCATCTCCCGTCGCTCAATCCATATCTCGCGATATGTCACCCCATGCTGAGGGATTTCCGATAAAAACATTTCGAGACAACTTCTGTCAAATTTGAGGGGGCAGAAGCACTTAGCAATCCCGACAGTTTTGAACATTTGAAATCCCAGTCATCTATTTGAGATGACTGCGAGATCATTTCCTCCAAGAACCCCTGGGATTTGCTTCTCATACTTACTTTAACTTCCGTGTTCTTTTCTTAAGTTTTGTTGAAGGCATGTTGCCTCAAAAAAGAGAAAGAGGGGATGGAAAATGTCTAATAATTTTGGTATTTAGATTGGTATTGGACATAAGCTTACTGTTAAAGCGACCTTTGCGATTACTAACGAAATTGATACTCCTGGCAACGTTTAGATAGTGCTATCAAGTCTTTTTTATATTTAAAAAAACAAAAACAAAGCGAATTGTTGTAAAATGATTTGGTCAGGCGCTCAAAGATTGACCATGATTCTCAATGCAAAGCAAGCCTCCACTGTCTTGTAAACAAACAAAAAAATGTTCAACTTATTAGTGTTAAAACTTTGTCTTGTCCTTATGACCGACCATGATTGCGGACAATTTGAAGGGTCTGTCTTCCAAACTCTTTAGACTCAAAGTATGCTTTCCGGGAGGAACATCTTTCATGACCTCGATGACTCGAAAAGCATGACCGGCCCATTTGCCTCCCACCAAGATAGCCTTATCAAAGTCTTGATCAAGCCACGCTAAGGCCTGGCCACAGTAGTCACAAGCCATTACTGCAAGTGCTAGGACACAGGTGCGGTTAGACAGAGAGGGCGCCATCTCGAAGGAGAATTCAATGATCTTCTGGGCACTTGTGCTAGTATACCAGTTCTCACGATCGGAGATTCCTTCATCCCAACCGTCGTTTCTTGACAGAGTCAACATTCGATCAGGTATGAATTGAGGTTGGGAGAGTGGCCAGCACATCGGGTTGTGGATCCATTTAGCAGGAAATCGAGATCTTTTGCTCAGATCACGTCCCGTTCTTGATAAAGGCTGTCCAGTTTTATTCAAGTGCTGAGATATAAAGACTGAGTTTTCACTGTCAGGTTTTGACGTAATTTTTGAAGGCATCAGTGTATCAGTTTTGTTTCCTGTAATTGCACTGTTGTTTGAAATGTCTCTTTCCGTATCTCTGCTCCAAATTGCATTGAAAACTGGTTGCGGTCTTTGATGACTATCACCTGCAGGACCTTCTTTTGAGTTTGCCATAAAAATATTGTGTAGGGATACTAGTTTTTGAAGGTATGTTTCATTCGTTCGGGTGAGGTTCATGTGGTGAACTGTCACTGATTTTAAGATACCTTTCATAAAATTGATTGCAAAGAGTCCAGCCTGCTCATGAGCTCTTTCACTGAGTAAGTCCCCTGAATGAATGAGTTCATCTGGCGTGAATCCGAGCTGCCAGAGACTTGTACAAACAGCTGCACACCAGCTCACCGATGTGATGTTATAATGGCTGCTAAGATGTCGCCCTGCGTAATACTCCGAGTTAACGCAGTCCCGATTGCGAATGTTTTCAGGTGCCATAAAGTTGACATACATCAAGAATGGTTTTGAAGAAAGTGCTTTCAGCTGACGCGTAAGGAGTTCTTGAGGCTGAGCGGCATGGTCATAACGCAGTTTATCATTGTGAGATCGCATGACGTAGTCATCGGTCGCTAACTCCCATATGATAATGTCCATTTTGTCCACATCCAGATGCGGCTCTGTGCACCAAGCAAAGTAATCACTGCTCGCGAAGGAGACCGCAGCGTTGTGTAAAGTGACGGTTGTCTGAAGGATCTTTTCAAGCCAGTTCCTGATATGGTCAATAAATAGACAAGCCCTATCGGGGCAGATCGTCTGTCCAGATAGGGAACCGGCTATGAGTCCCACTTTGATGCTTCGGTTTGTCTGCAGAACATCCACAAAGATTTCCTTCAGACGGTCAACATCACCTCTCCAAAGAACGGATTTGTAAGTCAGCATTTCCTGTGAGATTCCAAGTTGGTTCACTCGCTTTGAGAAAAGGAACTGAAAATCTTGAAGTCGAGATAGGATATGTCGCATCTTCTCGTACGCCGGCAACGCCAGGTGGAGGTTTTCCACCTTTTCCCAGACGAATTCATGGCCGCCTCCTCCTATTCCTTCTGCAGGACTTTCATTTCCTGACCACTGCTCCCCATAGGTATACTCAAGGAGTCGAAGCTTTCGTAGGTTGGTGCTTAGCTCCTCAGAGTACTGCCGAATGTCGTCTATTGTCAGGACCTTGAAGTTGAGATAGAGGACGATGCCGTTGACGAGAGCTAGAAGAACCAGTAATCGACGCTTTGTCGACATCCGTCCTATCTTCCTCATCATGGACTCGCTTCCCTTTTCACCAGTTGGTATCTGAAAGAATAGGAGAAGTTGTGGGTTGAATACTCCTGCAGTGCAGTCATTAGCTACTATATACACCGTAAACGACTTTAGGCCAGCTCGAATGTGAAATCACTGGCTAAAGTTCATACCATGTACATGTCACAATAAATGAAGAGTTATTTGTCTTCTTCATTAACAATGATTGATTTACAATTTTGTCTAACATCACTCGCTGTTTATTCACATGCTCTTCAAACATTGTTTAAAGAGCATTGGAATAATCTAAACCATTGTTTTGATAATTTTGATCATATTTCCATTGATATCAGCCAACGTCACTGTCGTTGATATGTTTTATCGGTAAGGTGTATTTCAGGCGATCATTAATCATTATTTGATGTGTTGTCCTACCAAATTATTAAAACATTTACATCAACACTGAAAGAATGAGAACTGGGGTGTTTCATAAAGCTGTTCATAAAGTTACACATGTGTTTACGAATGACTTAAACATGACAAGCCAAATGGGATGCTCAATCATTTTTAACTGCATTAGCTAAAGTTGAACTGTGCAGATGTAGATTAACATTCTTATTATAACAAACATTTTTAATGCAAAGTATATTTTTTGCAATAATTTAATTGAGGTTATTGGAAATACAGTCACACTTTGTTAAAACATCAGGAAAAAACTTTGGGCATCCTATCTGTCACTTCATATTCAAGTCGTTCGTAAAGTCATGCGTAACTTTACGTACAGCTTTATGAACACCCCCCCCCCCCCCCCCCCCCCCCCCCCCCCCCCTGGTACCGCTTTTCATGGTGACTGCCAGAAACCCTAAAATTCCTTTTTATTTTTCTTTTAAGTATTCTGGGTCCATTTATAAATTCAAGTTCTTTACACGGATTTTACCACTTGCAGAATTGTGACACATTTGGGTGATTTCAGGTACGGTGTTGGTGTTGGTGTTGGTGTTGAGAGCGTGAATCAGACTGCTGAACCTAGCTCCAACACCGAATGTGAGTTTACAAAAATGATACCAATCACGTTATTGATAGATCAACACCGAGTGAAGTCAATCCTAGCATCAGCCTCATTTTAAGTTCGGTGTTGTGGTTGGTGCTAGTATAGCCCAAACAACAACACCAGCTTTCAACACTGAACTTGAAATCACCCATTGATCTTTTTAAAAATGTATGTTCCTTATGCAGTATACAATTAAGTATCCATTTTGAATATTAATCTTAAATCAAGATATCAATTTCCACTCATTTCCAGCATGTACTGTATAATTATGTAAACTATATTATGTGACATATACTTGTATATTTGCTACATTAACTTTTAACAGAAAACTGAAGTCTTTACGTCACTTTTATTTGTGAACTTTCTCGCTGTGTCCTTTGCAATCAAACGGTAAGAAGAATAAAACTTGATTTTGGCTGTCCCCCGGTTGCGATTAGGTCAAAACTCCATGCACTGAAATACCATTGCGTCACATCTACACGAAGGAAACAACTACTAATCTCCCACCCAAATCCGCCTATATAATACCCACGAGACAATCATTGTTACATGAATGTCAATTAATGGTGCGGAAAAGATAAAACATTTTTCACCATCGAACATGTCAGCGAATCCGGCACCTTTTCTACAATACCTTCTCGTGTTGTCGGTGTGTATCATTATCATGTGGACTTTCTACTACCGTTTATATGCTTTTTGCAAAGATTTCTAATCTCCTTCCCAAATCCGACGATATAGCACCCTCGAGACAACTATTGTTGCAAATTTATGATGCGGAAAAATTAAAACGTTTTGTAACATCTAAGATTGTGGCAAATTCGACACCTTTTGGACAACGAGTCTGCCTTTATAAATAAGAAAATGTTTTCTTGGGTTAAAGTGCAGCTTTTAGAAACCGTAAGAAAACCAGGAAAATGCTTCTTTGTCGCTTTCATTTCAAATTTTATGCAAAATTATTATCGTACCTCCCCCACATTTTTTTGTTTTTGTTTTTGTTTTATTTCATACGAATTTTTCCAGGAGCTAGAACGAAAAATGGTAGAATTTGAAGGTCGTGGCTCATGCAATAAAAAATGAATATCGATTAAACGGAGTTCCCTTGAAAATACCAACGCGTTGGCACGCGATTGTTTTGACACTTTATTATGGTATAAAGATTTTGGCGCCAGCATGGAATAAGTGTCACTTTAAAACATCATAAGTAGCTTAGATTCACGGAATTAATTTAGGAGACTCGCAGAGACACCGGGTTTGTGCGTGCAAACAATAGAATTTAAAATGTTAAGCGGATTGGTTGAGCAATTAACCGGATTGTTGATGTCTTTTAGCGAGCATTTGCTTTCATTTAAATAGGATATTTCAGTAGAGCTTACCTTTCTCACGTTGTAATTTTGTATTACGTGGACTTTTATTGAAAATCTTCCACTTTTTATGTGCTTTTCCAACGGCTTCACGTGTTACGTTTACACCCTGACGGAGATGGATTAGCTCTAATTTTATACCGACAGACCAAAATATGTTAGTACATTTTGATAAATCATAGCTTCCTCGAGACTTAACAGATGTTCTTTCTTATAAACGACACAATTATGTGCTATACAATAAATATGTCTATACTTATAAATTATTGATGAGATTTTGTAATTGTAGCTGGGTTTTTTTTTTTTTTTTTTTTTTCCTTCGCGGGGGGGGGGGGCGGGGTATTAGACCCGATATTATTATTACTATTATTATTACCACTTTTATTATCATCGTTATGATGATATTATTATTATTTATGTCATTATTATCACTATTATCATTGTTATGATCACTATCATAATAGCCAGCAACTTAATTTTATTCTGCTATTCATTTATTAATAAATTAATTACGTTGATTACTTCATATCTGTTAAAAGATATCAGTCCCGCAATACAATCATTGAACAAAATTTCTTTTAAATCCGAGCGTATATCAAACTACAATGCTGAAAAATCAATTACTTTCTCCGTTTGGATTTGTGTTGACCTGTTGAGTACGTAGAGAATCCCTTATCATAATTTTGCTGAGATTGGATGATAGCTAAACCAAAAATTGGTTTCGAAATGAAATGTTTCGATCGTCAGAGGTCGATGTCCTGAGTTGTCAGGACAGATTCCGACCCCTTTCGCTCCGAATTCCCAAAGGAACATTATTCATTCGGCAGAAGATTGGTTAAGGAATTCAATCACAAATATTAAATGTTTGTGACAGATAATGAAGTGCCCTACTCGTATTGTGAGTAGTCTGAAAATTATATAGACTCTATTTGAAATAAGTTAACAATAAATCAATATGTGGAATTTTAGTATGATTTGACCAAAGCCTATATCAGCCTGATGACAACGTAAATAGCATTGTGTAGTATTAGCTCAGACTTTGTATTGTATACTAGATGTGCCGTTGTTGCGAGTCGTGATAAGGCTCCTTTATGTGTTAAGAAATGTTTTATGATTTAAAAATGGTGTTCAGAATAATGAAAAACAACAAGAAGTTTGCTTTGTGATCCGATTCACCAAATAGCTCATTTGTTATTCGTTTTATTTCCCCCGAGATCGGCCAGTGATTCATATACCAAATTAATACATTTGAAATTTACCAAATATTTCAGGAGTTTCGGTTTTCTGAACAAGGTTTTATCTTTTCTTTGGGGGATTTTTTTTTTTTAATTATTATTATTGTTTTCCCCAAAGATTTGGAAGTTGCAATACCCAAGTGACATTGCATTACGGCGAATCCTCTATAAGAAGCCAGGCATTTCTTTTAGAAAGCATTTCATTAGTCAAGCTTTGCACGTCCAATCAAACTTCCCCGGACATCGCTCTTAATTCTCTATCTCTTAATCGCTTTTTCTCTGAAGTTGCTTCCGCCTTAGAAAAGGGAAATGCTTCTACAGTTCCGAAAGTCCATATGTGGAAATTAATGGCTCAGCATGGCTTGTCACCCCCATTCCATTTAAAGATATTTTGACCTATTGTAGGTTGCAGACGCTAAATTCACTTAAGATCGAAGAAGATTAATATATTTCAAAGCTCGGGGGAAGAGTATTCTATGTACGAGAGGTTAAAGGTTATTTAGAGCTCGTGTAAGTCGGAAGTCCCATACAAATACATAAAAGCTTTAGTTTCTAATCTATTCCAATGACAGTAAATACAAAAAGAGTACACAGTAAAAGATTCGACCATTATAATTTATCTGATTCAAGTCAACGATTTGTCATAATATATTTAGGTAATCTTGACGTTATACCTTCAAGTAGACAACATTTGAAATAAATAAGTAAAATTTAGTAGTAAGTTAAAATCTACTTCTTTATATTTTCTAAAAATCCTTGTAGCAGAGCATAAACAGATGCGCATGCTTAGATTAAATAAATCTCCGCACAGTCTATTTAATTTCAGTTCTCTTTGATGAAAATGATGCAAAAATTTGAGTTATCTGAGTTTAAAGATTAGGGATCATAAATGAGAACATTAATGTGATTTAGTTTTTCACCTTAGAAATCGTTAATCTCCGAAAGTTGCGTGTACTCTCCATAAATCAAAGGGCATAAACTGTACGACATTTTCGTATTGATGATAATGATGCATATTTTTATATAAATCACATCATTTTGGCAAATCTTTTTTTGTTTTGCTGGTACTTATAAACTTGAAGAAAAAAAATTAGTATCGTCGGCTGATTTTTTTATAGCATAATTGAACTCGCGTGATGCATTCTTGTCGCCGTGTAATGTCATACTATTTCCTTATTTTCTCTGTCAACATATTAATGACATCATGAAGGAAATATACTGTTTAGTTTCAACAATAAAAACTTCACTGCATCTAATCATGCTAATGCGGATAGTATGGACATCTTTTTTTTTTTTTTTTTTTTTTTTGAACGATGCCACTCTCCTCCCCCTCCTCTCTCTCTATCTCTCTCTCTCTCTCTCTCCCTGACATTACATTACGCATAAGTTTGTTGTTCAAATGTGAACTGACATGTGCAATATGATTTTATAATAAAAAGATGTAATTTCCTCTAGTATTTCAAGAGGCAATGCGAATACAACTATAACTGTCAGTCAACTGCTTAAATGCGTAAATGTAATTCAAACTTGCATTACATCCATTTTTACCTTTTTACCTTATACGCATACAACAATAAATTACGCCAGTTAGGGGTATTTTTACAGTTACCTTTGTATTGGAGTTGACACCTTTCTCCTTCAGCGAACAGGCAGACGACACGCTCTGTGATCGGAAGTGTTTAGTCATTTATTCCACTTTAATAGCACTGATTTTGGCGCCTAAAATTGTAAATTGCCTTACTTGATAGCAATGGCATCGTTTAGGATTCTCCAAAGGTATACGTTTCTTGGCACTCCACCATATTTCTTCTGGACTGGAATTTTGTTTACCTTTGGAAATGATTTCTTTCTTACATTGAGAAGGAAAGAGGAAAAGCTTTGTTCAAACAAGCTCGTGGGGGTAGGTTTCGGATCGAAGATGCCCCCCTCCTTGAATAGAACTGGACAATGGTGATCGATACCTGGGAAGTGCCCCATGGTGCTCGTAGGCTCTACGTTTCAGAACCATCTACAGTATATATATATATATATATATATATATATATATATATATATATATATACAGAGTCAGTTTAATAGCGAACTTGGTTTCAGTTAGACACAACATGACGCTTATTATTTTGTTGCATGCTTGCCCAACAAAGCAACATCGCCATATTGTTACCAACGGGAGCCCTGTTAGCCAAACTCTATGTGTAGATGGCTCTGGTATGTTTAGGCTATCTGATAACTATAAGCGCGATTATTTTGGCCGGGAGATAGAAATCCGTGATACACTAAGCCTGCATTTTGGTTCATAACCGTTCCCGATATTTCTTTACTTTCACATTTAGGACAAGTTCATTAACATATAATTTCAGTAAAAATACCTCATTTATTTATCCATGTATTATCAATTTTTCATATTGAGAGTGGGATGAAGGCCTGTTCATTATTTTCTTCCACTTGAACATGTACATCTTTCAAATCTCACAAAATATATAACAAATAAGGATTTGAAACTGAATGATTCGAAATTGCAAATGATAATAACCAGCAGCAATGACTATTATCTGTAAAGTGTTACTGATAAACCCTAAAATTGTTATTTCTTGCAAGATAGCGTGCACATATTGTCAATAACACGATATCAATGTTTGTAAAAGAAGACTATGGCATACTTCATCTTCTATTTTTGATGTCGTTGAGGTTATTGTTAGAACAGAGGTCACATTGTGAGAAACCATTTGAACATGTGAAGCAGCTAGCTCAGACACAGAACAAAGAGTAATGATTAGTTCTTAGCCAGCGACCTCTCTCTCTCTCTCTCTTTCTCCTCAATGCCGTTTCCATAATCCTTATTGATATTTACAGTTAATGAGAATCTCATTGTCTGGGTGCACGGTTTTCAAACTCTCCACACACAAAAATAATAATTGCAAATTAGGAGTTTTTAAATGGAAAAATGATTTCATATTGTTAAAAGATCATAAATGCAAAAGCCAGTAACTCACTGAATCTGATAATGACATAGCCTATCTTGAAATGAGTAGCTCTACCTACCCTCTCCCTCTCTTTCTCCTCACCCGTCTCCGCCCCTCTCTCTCTCTCTCTCTCTCTCTCTCTCTCTCTCTGTAATTTCCTTTCTCTCTTTAATTTATACCCGTTGAAGCTGAAGTGTCTATTTAATGTGCTATCACTTGTCGTTTATTAACTTAAATAATTGAAATTTTATATTTTAAACATCCATTATCATTTCGCTCTTTCCGTAAAATTACTTAATTGCAACATCATTTTTCCTTGTTTTCAAATTGTGCAGTTACGTGAGGAGTTGGACATGGGTGACCCGGTTCAGTTGAATAGCTCGATATCCCCTCATGACGTGGGGGCGCTGTTGAAAGAATACTTCCGTGATTTGCCTGAGCCCCTGCTGACTCGAGAACTCTACACTGCATTTGTAGGAACAGCAAGTAAGTTGTCAATTATTCAAATCATTATTATAACAAAAAAACATAACCATGTACTGTTAAGCAGAAGTAAAGGTTTCCCACAAAATAGTGGGAAAACAAATTGATTAAAGCATTAATTATGAATTTGAACTTTGGGAGACATATTTTTAGAGCAAATGCCATAAGCTCTCAGTATCAACCGGCACTATACTGGAATATATCAGTTTCAGTTTCAGTTTAAAGAGATTTATTTCCAATCAAAGAACAAATCAAGATAATTGTTTAAATGGTGCATACAATCGGGTGAACATGCTTTGACACACTCGTTTCTTTATTTAAAAGATTATAATATGACATCAAATCTAAACCCCAGTCTCGCTCCCTCTCTTTCTCTCTCTCTCTCTCTCTCTGTCTCTCTCTGTCTCTCTCTCTCTCTCTCTCTCTCTCTCTCTCTCTCTCTCTCTCTCTCTCTCTCTCTCTATATATATATATATATATATATATATATATATATATATATATATATATATATATCTCTCTCTCTCTCTCTCTATATATATATATCCCTCACACTCGCGCGCTCGCGCGTGCGCACATCCGCACACGCTGCATAAATTATGTGTTCTTACTTATAGGCCTTTCTATTGATCTACCCATTATATCATTACTCCCGGATATCATTTTCTACCTGAAACAGCATGAATAGATATTCACGCTTTTCATAACTAAAATATGATTTCTTCCTTCTTGATGGCGTTATAGAATTATCCAACTCTCTGGAGCAACAGAAGGAAGCTCTTCGACTTCTTGTGTACCTCCTTCCCATCGCACACCGAGACACACTGAGGGCGCTCTTGTCTTTCCTGCGCATTGTCGCCGCGCATTCCGCTGACGTCATAGATGCCGAAGGTCACGAGGTATGAACGAATTGACCAATCATAGAGCATGAAGTTGTTGGTGGCGACATGAGGGCTACGGCACAATCACTGGAACTTGTTAAAGCAAGGGTTCTCCTATATAGAAACTCCCTGTTTTTATGACAATCGCAATGAGACCTACCTATCCGATTTATGTACACATCAAACAGTGGTTCCAAATGTTTTACTTGTATTAGTCGTCTGTTTAAAGGTAAGGTTGAGTTCTGAGAAAGGTGGAAAATAATTTGTGAGCATTTTCATTCTTTTTATGTCACTTTGGAAGAACATCATAGTAGAAATGTCCCGTGAAAAGTATTGCTCTTCCAATACCCTCATATTTGAAATATGACCAGAAATGTCGGAAGTGTTTGGGCCGAACATTCATGCCACATTTGTTTACAGTCCCATTTACCCATTTCTGTGTGAATGCTTGTGGTTTTCAGTGACATTGGGTCAATTTCTTATCATTTCGATGATTCTAAAACCTCACAGTATACACCAATACTTATGTAGATATGATCAAAATTTCCCAGTTGCTTAGAGACAGTTTCTTTCACGATGCAATTGCATGACAAGAGATCAACTTTATCTTTCAGATGTAGTGAGATTTATGAACATTGAGATAATTTTTTTGTTAACTCTCAAAAGTATGTTTACTTTAACGCAGTGCAAACAAACCGGATACTTGAAAATGCAAGGTGGTAGTAGTACTTTTCCCATGAATATCATTTTTTTTAAACAATCATATGCCTATACGGAGGCGGGGGCAAGGAAAAGTGCAAGGGGGGAAGTAAAACCTTAGAAGAAGATGACTCACATTTTGATATCCTTCCCCACTCTCTCCCATGTTATCCACCTAGTAAGGCCAGTGCCCCATCCTCACGACTATACACACATTTCAACACTGCTCCGACTATCACTACAGATATTCTCTCATTCAAGCTCTTCGTGAAAAAGATTATACAAAAATAAGATTTTGTTTTTGCCCGTTCCACATGTACAAAGTAAACTCCTCCCGCTACATTACCTTTCTTTATTTCTATCTCCATAGCAACAAGGAAATAAGATGGATTCTATCAACCTGGCCACACTGTTCGGTCCTAACATCTTGAGACGGACTAAATCAGGCGAACTGAAGGGCGACGCCGCCGACCACATGGAAGAGAATCGTGACGTCATCCAGGTGGTACAGCGGCTTATCGACCATCATGATGAGATGTTCTTGGTATGTCCTTCACATGTTTTAACTTGTCCATGTCCTTGTATGCAAACTCACCCATGACCCTGACCATGACTTTGAACATAAATTATAACGATGCCTTTGTTATTATCACATATTACTTCTATGTACTTTATATGTACTTAGGCTTTCGGAAACATGTAAAACACAGAGAGACACTATCGACATAAATTTGAAATACATGGTGATATTTTTTTCTCTGAAATTACTCAACTTTCCAGGTGTCAGGTGAGATGCATGATGAGGTCCTTCGGAGACTTCAAGATATGGATTCAGAAGCTCTAGACTACCTGATGAACAAGAAACTACATAGCTTAAGGTGAGTAGAAGGACATCTATGTCCAGTAGATTTACATCTTTCGTTTCTCGTTTACTCACTCCATCAACCATCGCTCCTGTGGCGGATCCAAGGTCATTTGAAATATGTCACCTATCCCTAGCACATGTCATCTGAACATACGGGGAAACTATTCAAATGTATATTATACGACCCTAAAATTAAAATTATATCGTTTCTGTTTCATAATATTTATTATTTTACACATTCAAAACGTTGACCTGACGTACCCCTTGTGATTTTCAAGTTAACTGATTTTTTGAAAGATTACGTAAGGAATTTGTTGGCTCTTCGAAGTCAAGTGCTTCTGTAAGATCACATTCTTTTGAACAAATTCACGTTACAGCAAAATTAATTACATTTTACCAAAGCACTTACTGAAAACGTTATTTCATAATTTTCACTTACTGTTGATATATCAACCCACGTTTGATCAACTCTTTGTGTATTGTTTATCATAATGGCTACCCTGGAAAGGAGGTGAAAAGAGGTTTTGGTATGATTCTAGCATGATACGGTATACCAGCTTGAACCCCTCCCTCCAACCTGCGCTTATATTTGCGTTTCTTTAATCAAAAGCATTAAAATGTCATATCAACTGTATCGAAAGCTGGTACTGTGCTGTCCTCTCATGCAATAACGAGCTCCTGCTGAAATTTAAGTAATGCTTATTGTTCAATCCTAGTTCACTTTCATTTCCAGTGTGTCACTCAAAATGGTTATTGAGATAAAACTGTCGATGTGCTTGAGTTAAAAGTCTTGCTCAGCAGAGTACCCTATATTACCCTACTTGAGTGACGATTTATTAATGCTATTCCATGATCATATATTTTTGCACAGTCAAGATTTCAGGCGGGGCTAATTTTATTTAATCAAACAAAAATTGTAACTAGCAGTATATTTGCATCCTTAAAGAGAACCCGTGTATTACGTGCATTATATCGGTCCAGATAGTTAGCTCAAAGTCACCCTGATTTTTCTTTTCTCTGTTAATCCTCGACCCATTTGTACCAAAAAATGATTTTGCACCTTTACCGTCATGACCATGCCAAATTCAAGGCCATTGCTGAGTGAAAATTTCGATGGTGTCAATAAACTTGCATCATGAGCATGAGATGTTGGTAGGCAAACCTCCCACCCAATACCCCTCCCTTCGCAAGTAACAGTCCTCTCCACTATTGTCCGAATGTATGGCATTGGCACATGGAGTCAAAATTCTACTAAATCTTTGGTGTTTACTTGTTCTAATTGATGCGAGGAAACGTGTAAAGATGTGGAACGTCCTTTATTAGCATATAAAAAGAAACATTTAAATGGTAATTGGTAAATTCCCTTGACGATGTGTGCTTATATAGTAGAAAGCCTTGGAAAAGAGCGCCACAAGCACACTTCTAAAAATGGTCCTACACCATAAGAAATACGGGTTCTTAAAATGTGCTCACATTTGACACACAAGTCGCTCCTTGTAACTTGTTGGTACGTAACTTATTAAATGGTAAAAGTGCTGGACGAATACCTTAAAAGGGGTTGCTGGTTTAAGAAAGGTGCTTTCTAACAACATGAAAGGAGCCACTGGCATGGCAAGCTCAAGAATCTTTCAATGGTTCTCTATTGAAATAATTAGAATGGATGTTTCGACGCTTTTTTTTAAGTTAAGCGAAATTTGAATAATCGAATCATCTATACCCTTCCTATGCCATGAACCACCTGGTAATAGAAACAAAACATTCTGTGGCTTCTTTATCGTTCGGGTTAAAGTAATTTACAGGATTGTAGTTATTTCATAATTTTGGTCATAAATGTTTTTTCAGATTTCTTTTTTCTGAAATATTAAACATAGATATTTTTTGTTTTCTTGTTTCCATGTAGTTCGGAGGAGACTGAGGAAGCTCAGACATCGGAAGCGATGGAAGCGAAGGTGACTGAAGACGACGGCGAATTTCACATGTCGCATTCTGAAAATATCCTCGAACTTCATGAATGCAACAGCATGGGCACGGACATATTCGAGTCTTCGGACGACAGTTGTTTAGAGACACGCAAGGGAAACCCACGCGCTCATGAATGGCTACTTCGAGGATCTGTCAAAGTGAGTGCTGAAGTGGCCCGACAGAAGGCTAGCTCATTACCCCGCGCTGGATCTGCTAGCGCGAGGACTACTGCCAGTGCGCGCAGAAACAATATGCTAGCTGACTGTGATGAAGTGACAATGTTGGATGCGTATACGCTTTCAGAGCATCCTGAAGAGCAATGTGAGCAAGATGGTATTAAGGAGGCTTCGGCGGATTCATCGCAAGAACAACCGACCGGAGGAATAGAATTTAGTGCCCCGCCCCGAACATCTCCATCGGCCCACCGCCCACCGCCTCGCCTTGTTATCCCGCAACATAAGGGTTTGTCCAATAGCCGCAGCCCCTCGCCGAAAACGTTCCGCGTCACGTCGACGAGTCCTCGTCAACGTTCTGTGTCACAACCGCCTGAGTACGGTAGTGTGAAGCCTGGGAGCTCCAAGAAAGAGAGTGATATCTGGATCCCTGTCTTTGAGATGCAGCCCTCGGGTCTGTACTCGCCGCAGATGCCTAGGCGGTCGTATCTTGAGCGATCGCAATGGTTTGACAATTCCGAGGTCAACAACAACTCCATGGGAAACAGGGAACCGTCGCAGGAGCCGAAGGTGCGAACCTCTTCACCGTCTGAGGAAGTCGGTCTAAAGACAATCACCACTACGGTTACACCCACTCATATTGAGTGGTCTGTGAGTGACGTAGGTAAGGTGCGAAGCAACAGTGAGTTAAGTTCACCGCCTAGCTCTGCTTGGTTTACTCCTCCTAGCACCCCTGATACACCCAGGAGTACGGACGCTGCAGAGGTGAAAGGTACACCACCAAGAGACACCATGGTAGGCAACCCAGGTAGGACGTCGCTGGCTATGACACGTACGTCTTGGGACGCATCAGCAGATGATGAAGAATGGGTCAAACGATGGGAATTCTTGACCTCCGATGAGGATGGCGAGTTCTGGGGTCAGGAAACGTTGGTCTAAAGACTCCTTCAATAGAACCTCACCCCAGGCTCACTCTTGTCCATACTGGATGCCGAATTTTCGGCAGCGACGCGTTTGCATGTGAAGGAGAAAATGGTCATCGCCAGAAATTAATTTGCCTTTGAATGTCGTTGAAATTCTTTGTGAAAACGGGAATAGAACTATCCTGTAACACTTCAAGGATTTCAAGTTTACCATACCTCTGCCAAAATCCCTTACCCTCTCGACAATCAAATCTATTAAAGCCCCTTCCCCTTTATAGAAAAGAACGTGTCCATGAAGTAAAACTTTAACCTCAGTCTTGAAGAATTCGTTTATTTCGTCATTGTCAATGGTATGTCCAGATTTAGATCTGTCGCTTGAAAATTAAAGCAGATCATCAGATCTGAAGGACATGAACAATGATAGATGATGGAAGTTGATTCGCGAAATAAGTGTGGGCACGTAGCAAAAAAACGTGATGATTGTTAGCGTTTCCGATGGTGACAGCTTACAAAACTTGTAATGACAATTTGCAATTCAGTGTTCATTTCTTTCTCTTTCTCTCTCTCTCTGTAACTTTACGTCACGAATAACGGGTAAACGCATGTTCGATCAGTGACTTCGCTAGAAGGTAGTGAAGATACGCAACGCTCGAGTGTGCAGTGTCTGTTTTTTATTGCACGTCGCACGATAATCGCACGATCACGTATCTCTTTTGAAATGAACAATCGTACTGCGGTAATTTGTAAGGTCATCCACGAAAAACACATTATCAATATGTTCTGAATGTTGATGACCAACCACACGCGAGTATGGAACTCACGCAATGAGCGAAGAGCAAACTGTGCGTGGGAGTGATTTTGCCGCCAAGTCGATGACGTATGATTATATTTGTCACGTGATTTTGATGCGATCGTCTGTACCAGATCTGCGAGTTGTTCAGCGTTCTCCATTTTATTGAAGGTGGAGAATTCAAACAGACTTCGAATGTCTGGAACAAACTGGGACGTCATCTGTTCTTTCCTACCTTATAGCAAGTTGGAGCTCGATTGCACTTTGTTTTCACATTGATAAGATGTGTTCACGGAATCAAATTTATTATGTTTAAAGACAAAACTTATATGATATGATCATCTGACTGAAACTGATCAAGATCATCACCTACCAACCATGTAATATTGTAGTTATTTAGATTGATTAATAGGGTATAGCAATTATTGCACAAATCGTGTAGATTGTACAAATTAGAGCGATAATGAAGTTCACATTTTGTTATTGTCAATATTTCCATGTATATCGACTTTTCATGGGACTGAACTGAACGAATCACGTACTAAAGATAAGACGAATATTTGTACTCCCAGGAGAAAAAAAATCCCACGGAACTATCAAAATGATAGGAAAAAAACTATTGTTCTAATTGAGTAAAGGGCATTTGTACTTTTCATTTGTGGAGTGACCCTCTTGAACAATGGACCTCAGACCAAGAACATAATTGAGAGAAACTTTGTTGTCGGGGAGACTGATACTAAATGCCTTTGAGGTTTTTCCTGGCATAGGACAATTTGATGACTTTTCTTGTTTGACATGTCAAAGACATAGAAGTACGGCGTGTCGGTGAGGTTTTCTTGATAATAATTTCAATAAATGACAATGAAATTGGTATAATGAGTTCTAATCTATGCAGGACAAGGGCGAACTGGGGAAGGAAGGAAAACTTTACAGTTTTTCCGAAGGGTTGGTCTGCATCTTGGCTTGGGGGACGGTTGATTTGTGGTCGAAGGACCTGATGATTGAGGTAATGTGGGCCGGCGCCATACGAGGGGCAGGATCCGTTGCTACACCGGTCTCACCATGGTCCCAGTCGGTCCCTGTCCACTAATGAGAAGAACAGTATACTTTTGGATATTGTTAGCTTTTAAATGTGAAGACATTTATGGGTTTGGGTGCCCTATTGACCAATAAGAGCTGCGAAAGCCACGGTTAAGCTCTCATTAGTCGTAACAGAGGGACCCTACAAATCAATGACATATAAATCAGAGCTGTGGTTAATCAGATAAATGGAAACTCAACTGCTCAATCCAGACGACAGTTGTCTTGGGCGCGTGAATTTTGATCACACGTTCTGATCAAGCGATGGCGGTATTTTACTAAGAAATGGCTTTCTAAAGAACAAAAGGTGTTATACGACTCAACTCAGTACTTGCGTGTAATATTTTTTTTACCACGTATATATTTTGTGACTTATAATCAACATGTGTGTGACTTTCCCGGCATTGCCGATACAAACTCGACGTTCGTACGAGAATGAAAAAAATGACTGCAGGACGGAATCATATATGATAGATATCTATAAGACGAATTAGAAGGGTTGGAAACTACTATTTTTTCCCAGAGAGTTGAGGAAGAGGGCACGAGGATGACATTATCCTCTAAATCTTCATGCAGGATGATTTTTATAGACGTGTGAATGTATAAAGATGGTTTAGCACTGCCAAATGCTATGTGTTGTGTATTTGAGAAAAGCATTTTTTCAGAATCAGAATTGCCGAGAGTAAACGATCTTCGTTGATCGTTCGAGCTAGTGTACAGAAAGAGTCTTTTTCAGTAAGGATGAAACGATACGTACAATGTACATTTCAACTCGGTTTTGCATTCTCTAATTTGTAAGAAAATGATAAAATCAACATTTGTAGCTAACGATTATGATAGTAGATATATCAGCATTACATAAGTATGTATAATACTATGGAACGCCGTGCGTGGATTATTTTCTTAAATGCATTACGAGGCGTGTTGATCACGTGATCATATCTGTATTGTTTCGTTTCGTTAGAAGCATTGTCTGCAATTATGTTTTTTCCATATATTCCAAAAAAATATTGTTCATCCGGTGGTATATCGTTCCACTTATTGTGTACAAAATCTAGTGACATTAGGCCTATGATATTGTATTGTATAACGAACATCCCCTCCCCAATTGCATTCCTTCAACAAATCACAATGCCGACGATATGATATCTCTACTCACACAGTTGACTACGAAATGATGATGTGATTCATATGGAAGCATAATATTCAGTCAAAATTGCAGAGGAAAAGATCTCATTTCCGAAAGTCATTCATCTTTCATCAGCAAAACTCACATTTTAAACCCAACACTGTAATGAGTAAGAACGGTTGATCAGATATTTGTTAGGTAAGCACTTAAGTAATGATTGTTGGACATTCTCGATGAAAAGTGAATTATGATACCGGAAGTAGAATCCTCGAATATGCTGCAGATAATCCTTTTTTCTTTTTGTGTAGTCACGTGTTATATATTATAAACTTGTGCAGATGCGTTCACAATTCCCCTTTTCCTTGGTTGTTCGTTTTGCGAGTTATAATGCCACATTGAAATTAATCGTCAGCATGGGTGTCGATCCCCGGAGGGGGGGGGGGGGGTGGGGGTATATATTCCCCCAAAATTTTGAGGTGGGGGATTACCTGTATTATCATCCCCTCCCCCAATATTTTTGGATAAAATAGATAAGAATTATGATACATTAACTTAATAATATCCAAACTAATAATTATCCCAACTCATTATGTTTGATCTTGAAATACCATCACATTCTTTAATGATTAGAAGTAAGGAAATAAGAAATGCCATAATTTCAATGCGAAAATATCGAAGAAAATTTGTTCGCTCGCATTGTTATTCTCAATTAAGGGGTTCCGTCCATTGGCGTAAATCCGTGCATTCCTTCTTTTCATTAAAAACCATTTTGGGATGCTCTAAAATGCTAGTTTTATAGACAGATTTTTTTTTTAAGTCCCTCGTCGGTCATCCCCCACCCCCCCCCCCCCCCATCCCCAATCATGGACACGGATCGACACCCCTGATCGTCAGTGAGAATGTGCTTTCTAATCAACACGATCACAAAGACTTTCAAAAAAAAATCAACCCAACCAAGGCCATTTCAATAGCCATGTGCATCACCTTTTATTTTGCGAACGTTACAATGACGTATTACATAATCCGAATATGATTTCTAAAGGTATTTGAAATGGCCCTTATGGTGATTTCTTGAAAGTCTTGCGATAGTGTTCATTATATTCTTTACGTCTCGAAATTTTTAAGACATCTGCTTCTCGAAAGAAGTATCGAGACCCCCGTAGGTATCTCAGAAGATTATTCGTTAAGAGTGCATATAGACAGAGATAATTCATAACAATTACAAGATATCGATTTAAATAATAATTTACAAAATTAAAATATCTTGCCATTTAAATGTCAAAGGACAAATGTCTTTACCGAAGACATTTAGGTCGCAGCTGCATTATATTTTCATTTTTTAAAAGCGAAAAGTCTTAACTTTTTTATGTTCTTTTGCATAAAGAATATTTAGTTGTTGTTTTTTTTTTTGCCTGTCCTGTTATAAAATTCATATTTTACTTTCCTAATAATCATATCTTTCCATAAGATATTAAAAACATATCTTACAAGAAATTCGGTTCAACAGCATTTTGTATTTGATTTGTATTTTTATTTATCGATTTGTATTAAATTCCCGTCGCTCTGTGTAAAATGTAAACAAAAAAAGTTGTAGTTATGATTTTAAAAAATACATATAGAAGGATATCCTGATGATGTACCCCAAAAAGTTGTTTTAGATCATCAACATATTTGTACACATACAGTGTATAGCTTCATGTTGTGATGCGTGCGCGTGAGAGAATAGGCCCCTCGCGTCATATTTTGTTGAATGGTGAATATCACAACACAAATGCTTTCAAAATTATATTTTTGTGTAACTGATATTTCCTGAACGCATCCATTCTCTCAAAACATTCTGTCGAGTATCATGCTCCATTAAGAAGTCTTTCTCAAGAAGAAAGAAGTGAGGAAAAGGAGATGTTTCCTCAATTTTAAATTATAACGATTGATACTTGCGATGGCGTGGAAAGTGACTAAAAGTAAAGAAGCTTCATTTCTCGTTACGTTAATGACATAACGTCAGTTATAAAACATTATGAAAAGGATAGCATTATAGATATGCTATTATTTCATTTCCTCATTTCACTTTGCTTAAAATCGTTAGACTTAGCCAGCTATATCAAACACGGGACAATGTTGTGTTATGTTACCACACGACTACTGAAGCATTACTTTGTTCTGTAATGAACTTATTGAGAGAAAAACTAACCCACATGTTAAAACGCCCACGTACACGTAAGTAGAAATTAGTTTTTACTATTACTTTGCGGAATGAAGTATTACTGGTACTTGTTTCATGTAAATCAACGTGCGTTCGTTTTGAGAAATGTTTATGTGATATTTTTGTCATTTAATGTATTATGTACACCATTTATCTATTTGAAGAAGACAAAATGTTGATGGTTATACGTCTGTGTTGCAAAATAATTGTTCATGCTCGTCATTAAACATAAAAATTGTAACCACTTTAAAAAGAACGTGAACACTCGCCTGTAAATATAAATGTGAAAATGAAGAAAGGACGATTTCAAATAGAGTACTTATTTTTGTGTTTTGAATAATCAAATGGAAAATGTATAC